>JAJJWW010003176.1:0-143524 GCA_023531295.1 Papaver armeniacum | reverse complement strand
TCCTAATGAAATAGTTTTGTTACGATACTTCCCCCTTTTTGTTTTAGCAAGGACAAGTCTAGCACCAAATCCACCGTTACAAACCCTAATATTCCCAAGAGTTCGCAGTAAAATCCTTTGCTTCCAAGAGAAAGACTGCGAATGACAAGGTATTTAAGAAACATTTACCCTTTTAATAACAATATTGTTGCCTTTGTTTCTTATTTAACTTGTTATTCGCGGATGACAAAGATATTAATTTATCTCCCAAGAAACCTCGCCACTTTAAACCTGTCGTTTTTATTATTTTTCCTGGGTTTAAATTTACTACTTCTCCTGCGGCATCTTCGCAAGATAACCCAATTCTTTCTTCTCTAGCGACGTCTTCGCAAGATAACCCAATTCCTTCTTCTCATGACAAATCACCTTCTCCTGCGATGACCTCGCCTGATAAATTAGTCCCTGAATTTTTCGTAATGAAATTCTTCAGAATGTTCCCCTCTCCACTTTTACTCTTAATGCCTCTATCTCATCTTCCCTTGTTGATCAAGCTCCTCCAACTGGCATTCTTATGACTAAGGATGACTCAGCTTTTGCCTCTTCTTCCATCATTTCCTCTTCCTCTGAATATATCTCTCTTACTAAAGAAAATTTAGAAGGGATGGATATAGCTTTTAAAGTTTTATCAACTACCATGAATGATGTTAAGAAAATCTCCACTGATCCTGTCAGGTTTAGTGTTTATGAATCTTTGAGTAAGTATTTTGGTTCTGATACAATGTCGCGGGCATCCTTGGAACAAGAAATTAAGACCTTAAAGAATAGCCTTCATAATGCTTCTCTGGATCGCGACAATCTTCGCAGGAAAAATGAAGAACTAAAAGGTACCACTTCCTTCCCCCTTTTTTTTTTTTTTTTTTTTTTTTTTTTTTTTTTTGATGACTTTGTTCGCCTTTAAAGTTTTGAATCAGAAACGTAAAATGGAGATATATCAAGTGGAATCTATCGCGGAAGAAACTCGAACAGAAAGAGATGCTTGGATGGAGCAATATAACCGATTAGATAACCTCCATACATATTTTGTTGACCAGATAAATAATCTTACCCAAGAAAACGCCTACTTAGTCCAGAAACAAGAATTGTTAAGTAGCGAATTGTCACATATGTCATATTCTTTGACTAAATCTAATTTGGAATTGGAAACCTTATCAGATGAAAATGGAACTTTGTCCCGAGAGAAGCGAGCTTTGTTGGATAAAGTGGCTATATCCTCGCAGCAACTTGGTGTTTGTCGAAAAGCATTGAATGAGCAAGAACAATCTATCTGCTCTTTGAAAAATAAACTCAAAGAAACCACTACCGAAAGAGATAAGCTTATTCAGGGTAGAATAACCCTAAGTGTGAAAACAAAACAGCTCAAGGATGAATATACTAAGTTAAAAGAATCTCATTCATCCCTTGCGAAGGAGAATAATTTACTGATTTCTAATGAAAAAAAGCTTGCGTTCTCGATTAAAAGGTCTTGTTGGTGATGATTTTGATACTGCCATGGATCATTTGGAGAATAGTTGCTTTGCCCTGACCCAACATCTTATCTCGCAAAAGGAAGGTAGTCATAAAATTTGACTGCCTCAACCGCCGTTTTCCTTTTCTAATTTCTTTCATTATTTT
Organism: Papaver armeniacum; assembly: GCA_023531295.1. Classification (NCBI taxonomy): domain Eukaryota; kingdom Viridiplantae; phylum Streptophyta; class Magnoliopsida; order Ranunculales; family Papaveraceae; genus Papaver; species Papaver armeniacum. The sequence goes on along the minus strand of JAJJWW010003176.1, from coordinate 141,874 downwards.
TTTAATCTTAACCCTGCTGTTCATATATATTTTCGCAGAATCTGAGAAAAATCTTCGCACTTCTCTGTCTACTTTGGAATCCTCCCATGCCAAGATTCGCAAGGAAAACACAACTCTTGTTGCTACTCTTGCCCATTCTCGTGATCGTGCTTGCTAGGAGGCTTAATTATCTCGGCCATCTTAAAGATGTCCAAAGTAGGAATCAACAGAAGGCACTTCTTCGTCAATTTCATCCCAAAGTCAAGTTGTTGTGAATGATATCTTACTCTCTAAATCCCTTGAACCTGTCTCTGTTGCACCTTTGGAAGTTGGAGATGATGAAGTTCCTAATTCTCCTGATAGTGATTATGATTATGAAAGCTGCGAAGATATCGCAAACAATGAACTTGTCGAGAAGGATCTTTATGAAGCTGAGAATCCCAATGAAGAAACTTCTGATGGAAATCCTCTCACTAGTGAAGGTGATGCTGATAAAATTGTTGAAGGACATTTATCATCTCCTTGTTGAGAATGTCGATGTAGATGTAGAAAATTAAGTTACTCTTATAATTTTATATCTTTCAATCTCTCTTTCTGCATGACTTTTTGTATGAGATGCTTTTCAATTTCTGTTGAAGTACGCTTTTTGATTGGAAAGACCAAGTCCTTTGATGAACAATCTCTTATCTTCTCTTTCTATCTCATTTTAGATTTGCAATTTTAATCTCGCAAGCTTATTCGCTTACCTTTAGTTATGTTGAAGTTCATCATTGCGACAAGATCGCAAGATATCCTCATAAATGAAGAAATCTATTGATCTTGTCTTATCATTGATTGTGTGGTCTTATTTTGCCTTCCTAATTAAAGGTCTTATTTCGCCACCCCTCGTTACGACAAAGTCGCAGGACGTCTTTACACTTTCATGTAATGACCCATTGACCTTGTCTTATCATTTGTTAAGTATTTTTTCCTCTGCAGGATATTTTATCTGCGACAATATGACAGGCTTAAATACTCTTGCGAGTGTAAAATCCCATGACATTGTCGTCTTCGCGACGAAATCGCAGGACGTCTTTGTATTTTCATGCAAAAACCCATTGATCTCGCCTTATCTTTGCGTCAGTATTATTGCCTCTACAGGATCATCGCACAAATATGACAAGCCTAAATTTCCTTGCTAAAATAAAGCCTCATGACATTTGCGTCTTTTGACACTTATCGGCTCCTAATGGAGGGTGCCGCCCTTATCTTCTCCCTGGTTGCCCCTTCAAGGAGGCGTACATCGGCCATACAAGACTAGCTCCTCCCATCCGGTCTTAACAACAACCAGTTGTTTTCGCAGCCTCTTATCCCTTATACCTATATGGTTTATGGTTACGAGACTGCACCCTAAGTGGAGTTTTCTTCGGGCCGAGTGCAGCATATACCAAGACTTGCCAAGAATGGCCGAGACACTTCAAATGCCCCAGGCACTCTTGGATCAACCGTGTACCCCGGCGCCTTGAGCATACACTGACTCTTGGCTGGGGCATATTTCTTTTGTTGTTGCTTTTTGATGATTATTCACTTCTTACACTTTTTGCTCCTGCTACTCTCTGCCTCTGCACCATTCAAAACAAATTTTTAGCTTTCGATCCAACTTCTATTACGAATGTTTCTTTTCCCTTTGTTGAATTTGTTATGTGCATTTCTGGCGGTGGTGGTAATGGCTGAACTTTCCCTTCACTTTTTAGAAAATGACTTAGCTTTCCTTGGTCAATCATTCTAAGGATGATTCTTTTTATATTTCTGCAGTCATTTGTTAAGTGTCCATGAAAACGGTGGTAAGAACAGAACTCGTGACTTCTATCACTTGGTGGTGGCTCATTCCCATGTTCCATGGCGCAGGTATGTTTTCCATCAAGAGTATAGCTTCCCATATTTTTTCAACGCTAGCATTTAATGGTGGCATTTTGATTTCTTCCCATACTACTCTGTGACGTCGCTGACCTCCATGATAATTCTGCCTTTGACTTCCATAAGTTTCTTGCGGATGATCAAGTCTCTGAATTTTGTTATTGCCGCCACGGTTATAGTATTTTCTTTTTCTTTCAAACTCTTCTTGATCTCGGCTTCCCATGGCTACTAACTTTGGTTGTTCATCATTTATCACTCTTTCTTGCTGCCTTTGCGAGGTACTCGCCACTGTGTGTATTAATTTAGGTAACAAACTTGCATTCGCAGACATTTGAACTTGCATTCGCAACCGGTACGACTCCACCTCATTTTTCCTTTCTTCCAAAGCAATATATTCCTCTTGCGTTCTCGCACTCCGTCATCGTGATTGTATTCTTGACTCTAAAAATTTGAATATATAGCAAATTGGTTGCGAACATAGCGTTTATAAATGATAAAATGAGATATCTTTCATCCACTCTTCCAGCCATCTCGCTACACATCGTCTTCCATCTCACGCTTAAGTGTCTTAAACTTTCGCCAACCCTTTGTTTCAGCCCAAATACATCTTCAATTCCTGGTCGCGAGGAGTTGTTACTTATGTATGCCCCTAAAAATATAGCTTGTAGATGGTTGAATGACGTGATGGTGTTTCTTGGTAAACCTTCAAACCACTTCGGTGTTTCTCTGTTAAACTTGATGCGAAATATTTGCACAATATAGCGTCATGATTTTCCCACTTGTAACATACATCTTACATACGCTTTGATGTGTTGTATTGCGCAAGTTGTTCCATCAAAAATGTTTGGTTAATGCGGGTAAATTGCACTTTGGAGGTATTCCTCCCAACCGCACCTCTAGTGTAAAGGGGGTTTTTGCGGCTTCTTCAATTGCCTCATCCAATTGTCTCCTTCCTCCTCCTCTTCTATTGTTCAACATTCCTCTCATCTCTCGCCAACTCTCTTAAGATTTGTTCATTTACATCGTGGTTCGAATTTATTGGTCTTTTTAGTTCCGTTTCTCTCCTTCTGCGTTCATGTCTATCTTGATTTTCTTGTTCAACATTTTCTTCTCTTCTTTCTCTGCGATTTTCTCCTCCATCTCGTTCTCGAATTCGCACACCATTATATCCATCGTTTTCTCTTCTTGGTTGTCTATCGCCTCTCCTTTGTATTCTTTCATACTCTTCATTGATATTTCCATTGTTGCGATTTTGCTCGCGCCTTCTTTCTCGATTGTCATGATTATTCTACCGAATTGCTTCCTCCAATTCCCGTTCTTCTATTTCTACTCTTAATCTTTCTCTTTCGCGAGCTAGACGCGCCTGTTCAATATAATGCTTTTCGATATCATCTTCAATCTCCTTTTGTTTTCTCTGTGTTTCTCTTCCATGCAGTATTCTTCTTCCTTCTTCCGGATTTTCTTCATCAATTGGATTATTTTGTCTGCCTATTCCCTTGATTTCCATTATTTTGGTCACCCCAGTAAAATCTCTCGGACGCGGAATACACACCATTTCCCTTCTTTCGCAGTATCCTTCACCAAGATTTAGCTCTCTTTCTAAATTTTCTTCATTAACATTTTCTACGGGTAACATTCTCCTTCTATCATCTCTAACCGATCCCGACCTTGACTGGTATTATTTCCCGACCTCCCATTTTGCAACCTCATATTTTCCATTCTTAATTCATGGTTTTGCCTTGTTAAATTTGCGCGTTCTTCCGCTTCTAATCGTCTTTCTTCATGTATTGTTTGTCTCAACGTTTCTAATGCTACGATTTCTTCATTTCTATGAGTCAATTTCTCCCATTTCTTCTCGATTTCTCTCCACTTGTTCATTATTTATCAATTGTTGCACTTCTTCTCTTTCTTCCACAGAATCTGATCTCCATGTATGCACGCTCACCCTATCATAATCTACTACTCTATTCGGTACTGGTTGAATTGGTGGTTGAATTTGACCTTCTTCTCTATCTCTTGCGTTTATTCTTGACGGTTCACCTACTTCATTTCTCCTTTCTCCAAATTAATCTCCCACTTCTCCTCACAATTGTTGGTTGTTCTGATGCATTCCTTCTTCTAGCCATTTCTCAATTTTAGTAAATTGTTGAGAATTATTCGAAATTTCTTTCTTGTTACTCCTGATTCTTTCAATTCACAAGGTTGATCTTCTACTCAGTCCCTGTTTCTAGCGCATATGTAGTTGCAGGAAATCCCACAATACACCCCTCACAAGAATTTACTTTACTAATCCTTTTGAAGATGAATATCTATATATTTTTATTGATTATCTTCTTGAAATGTTTACAAGGATAGATAGAACAGAGCTAAAGAAATTACAATCACTCTAGATTTTCTCTCTCCTAATGACTTGCTTAACAATTCAAAAAGAACCCCCCCTACAACAGACTAACTCAACCCTTTATATAGGGTAATACACAGTGGATGACAGCTAAGCTGTCCTTTATTTTCGGGAATAACTCGCGAAGTGTCGCGAGTGTTATAAACATTCTATCTTGCGACACTCCTAAATCTCGCCAAGTTTTCACACTTTTCTCACGTTCTGGCTTTCGTCATCTATTGCGTCATTTATATTTCTTTCCTGCGACGCCTTCGCAATGTAGTCGTTTATTAATCTCGTGAAGTATTAATGTCGCGATATTCTGCTCCTACATAATCTATCCAAGCCTGATTAACAAGAGCTCTATCAAGCCTCTCAAGAATAAGAGAAGCATCACTCCTATGGTTACTCCAAGTAAAAGGGTTACCTATGTAACTCAGATCACAAAGGTCTAAATGATCTAAATGATGTTTGACTTCATCAAGTTGACTCTGAGGAATAGTATTGCCACCAAACTTTTCCTCTTGTCTCATGATGAAATTTAAATCACTAAGAACAATCCAAGGACAGGAGTATCTACTAGCTAAACTATCCAAATAATCCCATTGTCTATCCCACCCTTCATCATTTAAAGCACCATACATACAATTCATGAGGGTGTGACCACTTCTAGAGTCCATATTCACAAGAACTGATATAAAATTGAAGTTCATATCAACAAGATCAATATGAATACCATCTTTCCACAACAAAAACAAACCACCAGAAGCCCCTACAGGATTAAAATAGAGATAATTCATATAGTTATAAGGATAAGTATATCTCTCCATTTTCTGATTCATTGTCTTAGTCTCACACAGAAAAATGATATCAAGATCATGAGCCCTAATCAGCTCTCCTAGACGTTGTCTAGTATGTTTATTGCCAAAACCCTGGACATTCCAGGATAGAATTTTCATTTTTCTCAGCTATCGATTACCAGCAGACCTAAATCTAGTAACAAAAATTAGGCGCACACGAAAATTGCAATCAACCCAGTGAAATTCGTAACAACTATAATAATTAAAACAGTTTATTTGACTAGTAAGAAGATTAAAAAAATGGATGAAAAGATTTCAAACCTGATTTGCAGCTCTCAGTCGCATTTCAGCAGTGTTGTGGTGGTAAGTTCCTTCACTTCTTCCTCCATATTCAACATTTGTCATGTTCAAGTCCTCTCCATTATATGTCACCACAGAATTGTCCACATGATGAAGTCCATCACCCTGAGAAGAACTGCTTCCCTCTTGATTATTGTTATCCAACAAAATATAGTTATCTTCAATTGAATCATCCCTAGTTCTTTTATTCTTTCGCGGGTCGGATCCATCTTCAATTTCATAACCCGAACCATTGGATGCTCCATTTAACCCATCAGAATCACTCGATTCCTTTTGCTTCTGAAGCATTTCTTCAACCATATGAGAATGTTTTGCCTGCAAGTCTTCAAATTCCTTCTCCATCAAACCATAAATATAGATATCCCATGTTGTATCTTCACATGTTTCATCATTGTGATCCATCACATAACAGTGAGGAAAAATTTTCTTTGGTTGTTTTTCAAAGTGATACTTGACCCAGACCTTTTGTTTAGCAGCATTAAAAATCCACACACCCCTCTTAAGTGGCTTGCTGAGATCAACTAAAACCTTAACTGTAGCCACCCTTCCTCTGATAGTGACTGTTTTCACTCCCTCAACCTCTACCTTTTGTCCAATATCAAGGATCAGCTTCTCAATGATTCCTTGATCAATATGCTCCAGAGCAAGATTGCGCAAGATCACTGAAAACATTTGGTGAGTGAACTTGTAATTTTCCAGTGGAATTGAGTTATCATACTCTTGAAGAACAACGAGCATAAAGTTGATAACCCAAGGAATCCTCTTATATACTTCTTTCATATCCTCATTAGTCTTGAACTTGAAAACAAAAAGATTACGACCCATCTTACTCACTTCAACCTTCTTATACCTCCTCCATATAATATTCACCTCCCTTGTCACATCCTCATGTTCAACTTCATCTTTGTGGATTATCTTGCCTATGAGACAGCTATACCATTTGGTAGCTGCTTCATCGATTTCTCTTGCCGAGATGATACTGCTCCTTGCATTTCTGAGTTGATCTAAGTTAAGGTTGGTGTTTTGCATCCTCTTGGAAAGAGCAGTTAGCTGCATATTGTTTGGTTGCGCCATTTTGCTAATGAGTTTACTGCTTTGAGATTGTTTCGGGGAATGATGTGAAAGACTCTTCTTCTTGCACTTTTTATAGCCAAAATTAGGTTTAGGGTTTGACTTGATCCAATACAACCTACCAAACTTATTCCATTTTCCAGATTCTTCGCCCCAATTTTCACCAAGAAATTTCGGAGAAGATATTGACTCTAAGAAAGGTAACTGATAATTCAAATTTTTGAAATCCAGAAATTACGCTTTTACCTTCTGCGATTTACCAGTTTTACCCCCCAAACTTCTGAGAATGCAGATGCAATGTTGATTCCAGATCTTGTGATTCTGATCTTGTAAAAATTGAAATCTGTATGTGACAGTAAATCCTACTGATTTGTGCATCATGTATAATGACAGTATAAAAGCAAAAACCACCACTGCGAGTTTGCTTGCACCACTCTTGGAGACCTTGAATTTTTCCATGACAGATGAAGAATTACCACTACTTCCAGGGAAGATTGAAATTCCCCTACACCACTGTTTATGAAAACCACCACTGGAACACCACTGAAACACTACTTGAAAACTGCAAAGCAGATAAAAAGAGATTAGTTAGACATGAATATTTTTAAAGATGAATCTTAATTTTAATAAAAAATTAAAAAACAGAAAAGGAAAGATGGAAGATTAAAGATTATAGTTCCATAACGAAGATCATGAATCCTATTTTCACTAATCCAAACATGAAAGAACAGATCAAATCAAAAGAATGAAAAAATCATCAAATTTAGAAAACCGACTTTTAAAACTGGGGTTGACTCAATAATCGAATCCTTAAAACTCAAGTTTCTCTTTTTTGCTTTTTCATCTAAAAAAAATTAATTATGATAAATTTGTGGCTTTAAAATACAACACCAACGTATTTAGAAAGATATGAAAGTGTCAAACATACTTGAAATAAATCGTATATGGGTACATGAAAAAGGATTGTAGACTAATGACCGGAAATATCAATCGATTTTTTCTTTACTTTTGATAAGGAGGGCAACACGACAAATGACAAGTATTAATTCTAATATCGAAACACCGGAAAATGCATATCAAATAAAAATTATGCTCGTGCCGTTACGGCACGGGTTAAGCCCTAGCATCTATACATTTTTTCTCTAATATCAAATGAACGGGACCAAAGACTAATTAAGAAAAAATATGAAAAAATAGCTGCAATGATTAGCTTTCTTAATCCCGTGCAATATGAGTTTTACATACTCCATCCTAAAATATTCAACCAAAAGCTAATACCATGCACAATAATTTTAAAAGTGCTCAAATCATTATATAAACTCAATCAATTTCTCAAAACTAAAATAATTTAAGGAGCTAAAATTAAACTAATCACTCTTTAATGAAACAGCAGTCACCCATTTCCTTGGCAGAATTTGGCTTTTGTCCCTCGTTGTCATATGTTCGTTGTCATATGTTCTTTTGGAGTTCCGTTTCTTTTAAGTCATTTACTGTAATCAAAATTGAGTAAAAGATATAAGGGAAGTAGAGTATATGAAAACTACGTATACGTAGTTGCAAGAACTGTAATGGGAGATTTGATATGTTGGCCGGTCATTTTCATCGGGTCTTGTTAGTTTGAATGCGCTATTTTCAATGGCGACTTTGAGTCAACCTTGTCATTGCAGTGGTTGGATTTCATTTCCAGGCTAGTGGTCGGATTTCATTTCCAGGCTTCGCGCCCCAGTTTTCCTCCAAGAGTGCTTCATAGCTCTCCCATATCCATAGGAAACTTAAAATTTTCGGAGCCTTAATCATATTCATTTTTCTGCACAATCACTTCAAACCTTTGCAGTAAGATCCCAATTGACAAAAATGATCCAAATTTTCTTCCCATTCATTTAAAAAGGTAAACAAAGGCAGCAATGACTTACCTAGCACGTATTCATATAACACAATACAACCAATTTTTTGAACTATAGATTTGAGAAAGTAAAGTCGACTGATTTTTTTATCAAGGCCGATGTGATACAACTTACATGCCGATTTAGCTTACAATACTAAAAAGGTGCATGACTGGTTGGTATCTAACTTACAGAATACTTCCAGATAAACTATCTTTGACGTTTCCTTGCCATTGCCAATGCAAGAATCTATACAAAATAAACAATAATCGATCAAAAATATATTTGTCGAGGAGGGTGTGAAATTTAAACAATTTTAAGTACTAAAGAATGAGAAAACTTACAAACATATCCATCTGTGACCATCCAACGGAACCGTTGGCAGCATTGGCACTTCCTATCGCCAGTCATCACTCACCAAATATCATAGGCTGCAAATTATATATTTAAAACCCAGTCCAAGGAATATGCTAACTGACATTAGCAAAAGAAACCTATCTTACCCAATAAAACATATTTGCCGCGTACAAATTAACCAACCTGACACAGCAAAACTATATACAATAGCTCGAAAACATGTTCCAAGCTTAATTTGCACTAAGGTCTTGAACGTGGAGTGGGAAGGGATTCTGTGAATTTCAGTTTGGGGATGATACTTACGATCCACCAAACAAATCTTCAATTGTTCAAAGAAATGTGATGGTCTAATGCAAACCCAGCGACTTAGTTTCCAACATTAAAACTATAAAAAGAAAAACAGGGACGATATACAACCAAGTGCGACCAATTGTAGACCATCGAAACCAATAGTAAGTGACCAAATAAACCTGCAACAAATTATGAGAAATGGCTATAGGCTAGAAGCCACCACCCGGACCTCACTTTAATACGTAGAACAAAGCAATGACATCGACATATATGTTCTAGGACTAAATGAGATTGAGAACGTGATTGATAAGAGACAATAACAAAATTGGCAGGACTGTAAGAAAGCATGAAGCATGTGAGTGAAGTATCCTAAATTTACCATGTTTCCATAAAAAGTTCAAAACTTAATAATTCCCAAGCTTACCATCACTTTGAGATCGAAACTCGACAACGCAGCGTACCTGAGATGAGCCTAATCGCTAAGATGAAGATGGAGTAAATATCTTATCCTTGGTGGCAGAGCGGTACCTCCATAAGTGATAACACAGTAAGAATTCTATTGAACCTAATTTCTTTCTGCTTACCCTGTGAAATCTGGCTTTCACTTAATTTCTTTCATTTCAGACCACATTTGCTTTTTTTTGTCAGTATCATACTTACTACCTTTCAATGATCTATCTATATATCATAAAACAAAATGAAATGATATGAGATCAACCACTAAGGCTTTTTGGAAGGGCCATTTAAAATTTCCTGTCCAAAAACAAATTCATGTTTTCCAATGGCCACTCAACATCCCTCACCAAATCAAAAGATAAATAATTTAGTTTCAGGAATCTATCGAAAGAAATGAGAACCCTATTCATGATAACCTCAATCAGTCATACCTGGAATTAATGGATCTAGTGGACAAAATATCTTTATGGTGTGGGTGCATAAGATTTCATTTGAGTTGCTGCAAAGATGAAAAACAGCTTCAATTCCATTGATTGCTTTGAAATCGGAACGGTAGGGCATTGAGTTTTGTATGCATGTGTAACGTTGTATATGGTCTGGAAAACCACAATTGATTTATTTCCTCCATATACAAATTTGGGCAGCAGCTTTACTTCATATCCACGACCTCTGCATCAACAATTACCAAACAATTAACACAAACCCTGAAACATTACTCATTAAAATGTTAAAACAAACCAAGAAAATAATTCAACCTTAAGCAACTTCTACAACCATGACGTATTTCAACCAAAAATCAATAAATAAAACAGGACGTATTCCCTCTCCTAAGCAATTGAAAAACCATCGGCTAAAAATTCAACCCTGTCAAAAGCTTGTTAAACCTACAAAATCAGAACGTCTCACTGTCTCAGACTTTTGTCAAAAATTATGTAAGACATCTCCAATGTGATATTTTCTCTATAAAATTAGCTTGGTCAATATACCAAATGCCTTCTCATCTAATCTTCCATTCAGACCTAATGAGAACTATCCTTAACCCAAAAACCTAAGAATTAGGATCTTCATCAAAGAAACCAATCATTATAACCAAAACTTAGAACTTCAAACCAAGAGAACACAAAGGGGCATGATTACCAGGGGTTTTATTATTCAGTTCTGCAGAGTATTTCGTTGCTAGACTGCTAGGGATTGAGGACCCTTTTATTCTACAACTTCGAAGAGAGAACGAAAAGAGAAAATGAGAAAGAGAGATGATTCAACTAAGGGTGCACAACGGTCGGTTCGGGTCGGTGTTCAACACTACCGAACAGAGAACCGTACAGGTCGGTTATTTTCTTAGTAACACCAATTAGGAGTAAGGTTGTAGTTCGGATCGGTTGTAAACCGGCCGATCCAAGGTATGATCGGTTTGAATCGGTTGCCGGTTTACCGACCACAACTAGCATCATTAGAATCAGTTCAATGGAATTTCATCTTTCCTCTCTCAAATTCAACGAAAGCTTCCCAAACTTTTAAAATAAGGATACACTTTATTCAATAAGATTGATATTCCTGGATAAACTTATACTCAAAACATGCCAATATTCAAGTTGAGGCACATATGAATTGTTCAACCCATAAAAACAAAACAAAAAAAGAAACAGAGATCACCATTTATGCATACAAGGAAAATCATCAAACCATTTTAAAATATTTACATTGACATGCATGTAATCAAACAAATAATCAATTCTCTTCTCTGTGTATAAAATCAACATCTTTTCACTGATGTTGCTCCTTCTTCAAAAGTAATTAAACAAGCACTGTGAAAGAAAAATCTATCCATCAGAGATACCAATTAATCAACACATGAAATCAAACAAAAAAACCAAAATCAAACTAAACCCCACTAATAAGAGTACCTCAATTAATGAAAATCAATCAAAAAAAAAAATCCAAATCAAAACTAAAACCCATTACCAAAATACCTCAATTAATTAAAATAAATAAATCAGAACATCTAAATCAAACTAGACCCATTAATAGTAGCACCTTAATTGAAGAAAATCAATCAACAAATCGAAATCAAACTAAATCCTATTAATTACAGTACCTCAATTATGAAAATCAATCAACAAAACTTTCCCCTTCCCTGTAGAATCCATTTGATTATCAACCAAATCAGCAACACTAACAGGGGTGCATTGGATCAGGATTTATCTAGATAAAATTAGATATTAGTTATACCCGAATCTGGTGGAGTTATGATATTTTTTAAAGAATCTTTAAGATTCTTATACCCGTATACATGTTAAGGTTTAATTAAAAATTATTTTATTTCTTTGGAAATCGTAATTTTTTGTCTTATTCTACTAGAAACTAGTTTTTCTTGACTAAAAAACAACAAATCTTGTTCCCAATGCAAAGAATTATAATGCAATAAAACAAACAAATCATGTTTCCAATGCAAAAAATTATTGTTTAAGTAAACCTTAACGTGTATACGGGTATACAAGTTAACAAGACCCTATATATATATATATATATATATATATATATGTATGATTCTGGATTATAATGGATTGTCTTAGGAGTAGTTAGATTTTTAACTAGATTACTGCTGCAGCAGTGGGGGCGGCCGACCGACCGAAATTCCGAAGCAATTTGTTCTAAATAAATTTTAATTATCTTTCATTTTGCGGGAGGAAATAAAATTTAGACCTATATATCTCTTACTAACTATTTGTTGATAACAAAGATCATATTCTCAGCAGGAAAAAAATCCTAAGTACTACTGTCACCAAATAGCAACATTTATAAATGTTACAAACTGTAGAAAAATGTTACTAAAGTTTCTAGCAACGGTCAGCACTGTCACCATATAGCAACTTTTATACGTGTTCCAAACAGATCCATGGACTCCTTCTTCTTCGCCCGCAATTTGACCCGACTGTGACCCGTTTTTTCTGGGTTAAATTTTAGACTCAAAAATCTTCGACAATTGATCAAAATTTTCGGAATTTCTTCCAACCCATATAAATTATAACCATATTTAACCATAAAGTGGAAGAAATTTTAAGAACAACGATCAGAAATTGATCAAAATCGAGAAATTGAAATTTTAAGAAAACTTTTCTTTTAATCGAATTTTCGATCATGAAATTCTTCGATCATGGATGATATTTTTCGAAATCAATTTCAATTTACGAGAGATATAACTATTAATAGCACTCCACTGCAAAAAAATCCGAAGAAAAATGATCCGGAAACGATCAATTTCGATGTTTTTTTTGTTTTCCTTAAAATCCAATTTTGAGGACCATAAAAGTGTGACGTAAAAAATCCAATGGAGTCACCCTATAGAAGGCCTCCTTAATAGTCGGCCAAAAATTGAAGTATATTGCAAATTATTAATATATTTGAAAAAACCAAGGTCATCATGATTCCTTTAAGAAAAAGAAAAAAAAGTTGATGGGGTGGGTGGAGGTGGTGGTGGGCGGTGGTGGTTGGTATGTATGGTGTGGTGGTGGCGGTGATGGGCGTGGGCGCGCGGTGGTGGTTGGTGTGTGACGATGATGGTGGTGACGGTGACGGTGATGGTTGGTGGTGGCCGCGGTGGTCGATGGTGTTGGTTGTGCTGGTGTTGGTTGGTGGTGTGTGGTGGTGGTGGTGGAAAAACATAGCATGTTGTGATAAAAAAAAAATTGTTCATAAGAATCCATGAAACTCTTGTGGTTTGGGTTAAGAAAAATATGAGATAATAACATACATATTTTGCCTACAAATACCCTTAAGAATCCATATATATCATGTCCCTTAACTATCCTAAGAAATCCTAAATAAATTGAATACCTAGGATACTTGTGGAATCTAAAACAATCCTAATTGAATACCATGGATATTTACTGACTCCCTACGTATCCTAATTGATTACCTAGGAGGTTTTAGGATTGTTAATTATCCATGTAAATCTTAATCCAATACACCCCTGTAAGATTTTAGTTAGTATAAAGTAGATGGAAGAAGGTTGATATGAGATGATTAGAGTCGCCTCTCTGTGACTGTCGTCGCAGAGAAAGAATAGGGTGTAAAATAGGAGGCACAATATCTAGGTAAAGTACTTTTATCTAGGGTATTAGAGTTTTCTTAGCCATTGGATATTTGATCGGTCGGTTGTAAGTCAAGTAGGTCGGTATTTGTGTACTACCGAGAAACACCGAAAATAGGTCGGGTTTATATAACAATTACCGTACAGGGCCTTAAGGTCCAGCAAGTTCGGGTTGGTTCGGTGAATTTTTGGTCGGTTCGGGCGGTTTAAGCGGTTTGGACGGGTCCATGTGCACCCCTATCGTAGTTAGAAACTTTTGATGGTAACATAAAGCGGAAAGATTTACTTGAAACGCAGAGATGAGTAGTAATCCTTTGTGGTATTGAAGCATGGATAGAGAAACTGAACTGTTTTGGGCGCACACTATTTTTGGAATGAGTAACATCTGCAAATTTCGCCCTAGCCGTAGATTTATATATTGGGAGAGTAAATCTCAACCACCACTTACATAGGTAAAGTTATCCAAACTGTGTTATGTATTGTTGATTATTTATGTCCTCTTGTGCTACACTTTCTTCTCTTCATTTGCTTCCTAGTTACGAGTGTTTCTTTCTCGTAACGGCCGGTGATCTTGTGACGGTTGTTGCCTCTATTGTTGTTGTTGACAATTTTTCTATAACCCTCCCTTCTCTTTGGGATGCTTATAAGCAATTCATTCTCAATGTTTGATATTTGGTTTGAAAATGAGCTGGTAACAATTACACCATCAACTTTTTCGTTCAGCAACCTGTATGGACAAAACCTAATACAATTACAAGTAGGTCAATGTAAAGACCCTTGAATCATATTGTATATAGAGTTTATATTTTTCTCTTTCACAATCAATATGTATAGACCAAAGGTCCTTGTACCTGATTGTGTAGAAGAGTACTTGGACGATCCCAATCCAAGATCAATCTAGTTGTATTTGAATTCTAACAAGTATGAAACTTGTTATCTATCTTTCAAGATATGAATTCAACAAGAACAAGTCTTGTTTTTATTTCAAAATAATAAGGACTTTAACTACCTAGATTGATTACGCACTACTTGTGTTATTCCTATTTGTAGTTACCTAAAATTTGAGAGAGACTAGAAGTGGGATACTAGGGTTTCTGAAAGTGAGTTACGGGAGGTTGAGCACAAACAATCCTTGCCTAAACCATGCACATTGGTCGTTCAAAGGCTGCTTCAGTCACATGGAAGAGGCTTAGGGCTGGTCTTAGAGATGGAAGCATATGAAGAGATATATCAGAGGATTCTAGGGTTTGAAAAAGAATTACTCTGAGAGTTTATAAGAAAGTTATGTGTTAGCTTGGAGAAAAAGATGACCTATTTATAGCTGAATTCTCTAATCTCAGGTCGGTGAAGATAGAGATTGCTTGTTGTGCGGAGCACTTCTCCTGTCTCTTCAGGAATAGATACAGATAAACTAGATTGAGTTTATTTCATTATTCCACCTCATTTACTCTCTTCTGCGGTGAGAAATATGCCGGGTATTTCTTACACGTGACGTAGACCGACAAACCAAAACCCTAATTGATATCCCCCCATTTGTAAGAAGCTGAGTCAGCCTTTGTGATGATGTATCGAGAGAGGGAAATATTCTCTTTAGCCGAGTTGGCCAAGATAGAGAAATATTTTATGATTTGTGTGAATGACTAGGATGAGTCACGTGAAAAGCCCCGAAATGCCTCAGAAATCTTGTATAAAGTGTGACTATCAATGGCCGGTCACATATGTCACATGGAAACCGCATTATTGCTTGTGGGTCCCTTTGTTGAGCATACAGAGCTCAAGGGAGATTATCCACGTTTTTGGATAGACATGTACAGTTCAGGCCCAATTTACAAGCCTTGAGTATGTTTGGGACGCTAAGAAATAAGCTTGATCCCTAGGTAAGGCTTGTGGTTGAGTTTTATGCATGTATAAATTTCTTCAGATGAGATGGCTCAGTTCGGATGAGGCCATCTGAGGTTTGGATGACGCGTCTGGATGACTTGGTTGATCGAGTAGAGCCTAAAAATATTGATGAAGCTCTTAGTGATCCCTTTTGGGTAAATGCAATGCATGAAGAGTTAAATCAATTCCAGAGACAAGATGTATGGAAACTCGTACCTTGTCCCCCCCCCCCCTCCCTCATATAAATATTGTTGGTACCAAATGGATATTTAAGAACAAATCTGATGAATTTGGCACCATTGTCAGAAACAAAGCTAGACTTGTCGCTCAAGGATATTCACAGATTGAAGGAATCGAATTTGACGAAATATTTGCTCCTGTGGCATGCCTTGAGTCCATTCGATTATTATTAGCTCATGCTTGTTTTCTTAAGGTTAAGCTGTTTCAAATGGACATTAAATCCGCTTTCCTAAATGGAAACTTAAAGGAAGATGTCTATGTCGCTCAACCTAAGGGATTTGAAAACCCTGATTTTCTCGATCATGTCCTTAAGCTCAACAACGCATTGTACGTGTTAAAACAAGCACCTCGTGCCTGGTTTGAAAAACTAACTACTTCCCTTCTTAAGAAAGGTTTTTCAAGAGGTGGAGCTGATAAAACATTGTTTACCAAATGGAGTGGGAAAGATGTTGTAATTGCTCAAGTTTATGTAGATGATATCATCTATGGATCAACATCGGAGAAACTTGCAAAAGATTTTCAAGTCTCTCTTGGCAAGGAGTTTCAAAATGAGCAATGTTGGTGAATTAAAATTCTTCTTGGGTTTACAAATTCAACAACACAAGGATGTAATTTACTTATCTCAAGAAAAATATGCAAAAAATCTTGTTTCAAGATTTGGTCTTGATAAGTCAACTCCAAAACTGACTCTTATGCCTACCACGGGTAAACAACATAGAGATGAGAAAGGTGTGGATCAAAAACATTATTGATCTATCATTGGAAGTCTTTTGTATCTCACTGCCACGAGACCTGACATTGCTTTTAGTGTTGGTTGTTGTGCTAGGTTTCAGGCAAATCCAAAGGAATCTCATCTTGCCGCCACAAAGAGGATCATACGCTACATTAGTCACATTGTCGGGTATGGTATTTCATACACTTTTGATACTAACACTGACCTTACTGCCTATTCAGACGCTGATTGGGCAGGGTGTGTGGAACACAGAAAAAGTACATCAAGGGGATTCTACTATGTGTGGATGAATCTTGTAGCTTAGCATAGCAAGAAACAAAATTCACAATCTCTCTCAACATGTGAAGCAGAACACATTGCTGCCGGTTCATGTTGTACTCAACTCCTATGGATGAAACAAATGCTTGTTGATTGGGAATTGATTCTGGAATAATGAAAATCTTTTGTGATAACTCAAGTGCGATTCGCATCACTGAGAATCCTGTTGAGCACTCAAGGACTAAGCACATAGACATAAGGTACCATTTTATTCGAGATCTTTATGAAAATGGTATCATTACTATGGAATTTGTGCCTTCTGAACATCAATTGGCTGATATTCTTACCAAACCATTAGATACTACCACATTTCAACACCTACGACAGTCTATTGGTGTTGTTCTAGTTCATTAGTTTTCCATAACTCTTGCCCCTGCGTTTATCACAATCTTTTGGGCAATTGAGTTTGGAATTCCTAGAGTGGTGTTGCTTCATGTTTGCACTTGTTTCTAGTAGAAGTGTTTTTGTCAAGTATCCTAGTGTTCTTTAGAAATCCTTCTTTTCTTGAAAAATCAAGGTCGCCTTTGTTGTTCCTTCGGGAATGACATATTTTGGGGGAGAGTTCTTTTTGAACTTGTGCTTAATTTCCAAATCTTTGTGGGGAGTGCAGTTATGGAATATTATAGGGGTTATCTTGTATCTTTATAAACTCCTTGATGAATGCATTTAGCTTCGGCTTTATGATGGCATCTAAATAAGTTGGTATGGTATTCTCTTTTGGTCATGAAGTATCTCTATGAAAATTTCATGAGGATCCCACTAATTTTCGTACCTTTGCCAATTTATATTGACAAAAAGGGGGAGAATTAATGTGTAGTTTCATACTACAAATACATATGGTTTACGGATCATTATATAAGGGGGAGTGGTTTTCATGTTGAGATGAAGTATTGACTAAGGGGGAGTGATACATATCACCATAGTATTGTTGTCAAAGTTGTTATACAATTGGACTTTGATGCTGTGTAATAATACTATGACACCGTATAAGCATTTGTTTTCTCATTGTTATCGCTACGGATCTTCAACAACTATGATGCTGAGTTGAACACGTTTAGAGTCATGGAGTGCTTGGAAGTGACGAAGTTTTCGAGTCGTGTTGAAGATGCCAAGGAGATCAAGCATTTGGATGAGAAGCTACAATTTCTATTTATTTTGTAATCCATATGTATTGATAGTTTTGTCACTAAAATTGACAAAGGGGGAGATTGTTAGAGCACTGCTCGGTCGAACTCGCATGCGTTGCTATCTCAAGCATGTTTGTCAATGTTAGTGATCAGAACTATAAGTCTTGATTTCTAGCCTATTTATAGATGTCTCGGACTAGGACATAGATTGTGTAGTTGAGCTTAGTTTTCACGGCGTTCATCATTTGAAGACGAAGAACTACTAAGGGGAGCTTGTGGAACTTCATCGACAAAAGGTATGTGGAGACTTGAACTCATCTATCACTTGGAAATTCTATTTCTACTCTATCTCCTATATTGAGACATAAGTCGTATTACAATATAGTTTTCTATATACACATTTGAGATTTCGAGTTGAGTTTATCTCGCTTACATATTTCTCTAAATATGTGTTGGAAAGCTTTCGGTTCGACCAAGTTCATCTTATATCATGAGAAAATTGTCGAGTAACATCTTACATGGTTTGTGTGATACAATCATTTGGTGTAGACTTAGAATGTTTCGATAATGATTATTTCAATATCTTGAAAATTGCTTTGATGTTAATAGTTTGTGAAAATGGATATTGTCATCCTCTAAGAATGTTTCAATGATTGAAATAAAGAGCTAGATTCATGTAACCATCTTTGGATTTAAGCATATAGTCTGTTCGCAAATTTGTGTATAAGTCCAAAACCGGGAACCAAATGTATACATACTTGTGTGTGTACTAAATGGTTGATGGAGACTGGCTAAGTATGCGTACAATACGCATACTGGCGGGAGTTCATGTCCATGAATTTCTGATGAGTTTGGAAATCAAAAACCAACTCAACCAGTTACCCAACATGGTGTACATGTTTAGGTACGGTTACATAAACCTAAATGAGGGTACATTTCATTTGTGTGTAACAATCTAAGTTCGATCTCTAACGGTTGAAAGATATTAGCTTGGTTGAATCAGGTTTTTCATCTAACGGTGAATATTGAATGCTTTGTTACCAAGGTAACTTGGATTGCAAACCCTGATTTAAAAACTATATAAAGGAGAACTCTAGCAACTGGGAAAACTAATCCCCACACCTCCTGTGTGTTACTAGTTGCATAACTAGATTCGATTCTCCTTTAACCTTAGGTTTCTATCGAGACCCTATAGGTTAACGACTTCAAAGACTTCATTGGGATTGTGAAGCCAGACCCAACTATTTTTTTTTGTAGTTGCATAATCTGATCTTGCCCGATTCTATCGTATTGAGTACAATTGAAATAATTGACTCGAGATTAATTTCTCCGATAGGCAAGATAAAAGTAATCACAAACATCTTCGTCTCATCGTTTGTGATTCCACAATATCTAGTTTCGCCATCATACGATTTAGATTATTGTGAGGTGATTGATAATACTAGACTGTTCTTCGGGAATATAAGTCCTGTTTATCAATTGGTTTATGTTCACCTTGATTTATCAAAAGACAGAACAAAAACTCTTGGGTATTTCTGTGGGAGACAGATTTATTCAATCCTATAGACTTTTTTGTGTAAGACAGATTTGTTTATCAAGTTTTCGACTTTGGTTCGTAGCAACTCTTGGTTGTGGGTGAGATCAACTAAGGGAATCAAGTGCGTAGTATCATGCTGGGATCAGAGACGTAAGGAACGCAACTGTACCTTGAATCAGTGTGAGATTGATTAGGGTTCAACTACAGTCCAGTCCGAAGTTAATTGGTAGTGTGCTAGAGTCTGTACGTAGCGGCTTAATACAGTGTGGTGTTCAATCTGGACTAGGTCCCGGGGTTTTTTCTGCATTTGCGGTTTCCTCGTTAACAAAATTCTGGTGTCTGTGTTATTTCTTTTCCGCATTATATTTTGTTATATAATTTAAATATCACAGGTTGTGCGTTAAGATCAATCAATTAGAATATCCAACCTTTGGTTGTTGATTTACATTGATTGATTACTTGAACATTGGTCTTTGGTACCGTTCAAGTTGTTTCACATAATAATCAGGCTCACGGATTTCTATCTGTTTGATTTGCTGATTACATTATGAAGCAGAGATATTAAAACTCTTTGATATACTTTACTCTAGATTGAGTCTGACTATCTAGTTGATTCTCTAGAAAGTGTATTGGAGTACGTCTTCTCAGATTGTCAAACGAATTGTTGGGTGTGGTTGTTAGACCCACGCATTTTCAGTCCTGAAGGCGTTAAGCCCTCTAACAAACAATGATGTCTAGAGAACCGCCCAATCATTATTCTATGTAGAGGTGGGTCTCTTTATGTAGTCAGGGAACAGCGAGCAACGTGACGTACGGAAGGCGTTAAGCCCTCTAACAAACAATTATGTCTAGAGACCGCCCAATATTAATCATTTGATTCTACATAGAGGTATGATGAAATGTGTGTAGCAGCGAACGCTCAGCTGGAGGCCTTTCGAGAAACATATTCATTATTGCTCTAAGAGGAACGCTCACTCAGTCAGAGATCGTGAAACGGTTCTCGTCACATGCGTTCCTCAAGCCGGGTCAGAAACATGCAGTATCATGATTTTACGATTTTAACCTTTGTCGAAAATCCACCATCAACATATAGATCAATATCAATCTCAACATGAAGATTATTCATCATAACTTGGTTTAGTTTATCAAGAGAGTCTTGTTCTTTCTGGAGATAGAACTCAACATCAAAAGATAAACTTTCAAGTTTCTCTTCAAGATCTGAAAACACTTCAAAGGATTTTAAACCTAGGAGAGGTTTAGATAGAATTTCTTCTACATATTTTATTAAATCAGTCATGGAAGAAAATTCTGAAACCCTTGGATCTGGTGGTACGTTTATTGAGATAGCATTTCTGTCCATAAAGTCAGATTGCTATAAACACATACTTATGAGGTCTTAGCGAGTTTTCCTGCTCTGATACCAATTGAAAAAGCGGGGGTCTAACAACCACACCCAATATTTCTTTCGCAATCTGTATGGACTAACTCCAATATAATTCCAAGAGAATCAACTAGACAGGCAGACTAAATCAAGGAAATATATCCAAGAGTTATATCTCAATTTCTCAATACAATCTGCAATCGAACAGATAGAGATCTGTGAGCCTGATTTATATGAGAAATAACTTGAACGGTACCAAATACCAATGTTCAAGTGCCAATAAATTTATATCAACAACCAAAGGTTGGATTAGCTAATTGATTGAACTTACGCACAACCTGTGATATTTCAATTATATAAACAAATATAATGCGGAAAAGAAATAACACAGACACCAGAAATTTTGTTAACGAGGAAACCGCAAATGTAGAAAAACCCCGGGACCTAGTCCAGATCTGAACACCATACCGTATTAAGCCGCTACATACACAAGCCTACTACAACTTAACTTCGGACTGGAATATAGTTGATCCCTAACCAAGTCTTACACCGATTAAGGTACAGTCGCGTTCGTTACGTCTCTAAATCCCAGCAGGATTCTACGCACTTGATTCCCTTAGCTGATCTCACCCACAACTAAGAGTTGTTACGATCCAAAGTCGAAGACTTATAGAAAAATCTGTCTCACACAGAAAAGACTATTCTGATAGATAAATCTGTCTCCCACAGAAGTACCTATGGAGTTTGTTTTGTCTTTTGATAAATCAATGTACACAAGAACCAATTGATAATCCAGACTTATATTCCCGAAGAACAGCCTAGAAATATCAATCACCTCACAATAACTTAACTATATGGTAGTAGAAGAAGTTATTGTGGAATCACAAAGAATGAGACGAAGAGCTTTGTGATTACTTTTTATATCTTACCTATCGGTTATAAATCTCGAGCAAATATTAGAGAAGATAGTACTCAACACGATAGAACAAGTAAGATTTGAATATGCAACTACAAAGAAAATAGTTGGATTTGGCTTCAGAATCCCAATGAAATCTTAAAGTTGTTAACCTATAATGGTTTTAGAAAAACCTAGGCTAAAGGAGAATCGACTTTAGTACGCAAGTAGTATCACACGGGAAAGTGTGGGAATTAGGTTTTCCAGTTGCTAGAGTTCTCCCTTATATATATAGTCTTCAAATCACGGTTTGATAGCTTATTAACAAAGCAATCAATATTCACCGTTAGATGAAAACCTAATTTAAGATTCAAGCTAAGTTTGCTTAAAACCAAAGCAATATCTCTCCACCGTTAGATGGTCTTAGCTTGTTACACACAAATGAAATATACTTTCATTTAGATTTGGGTAACCATACCTAAATGTGTATATTAAGTTGGCTCAACAATAGTTAACCGAAGTTAGCCATATGAACACTTTTGTATTAACCATATTCATCTAACACTTCTAGATCACCTATGATAATCAATCAAAAAAGAATGATAATCAAATGAATCTAATTGTGTTACTCATAGAGTTGTTCAATTGTTTATATTCTCATAGAAGTATACAAGACATAATTGAAGCAAAATCGGATTTGATTCAAGAGAATCAATTCTGAACATTTATCCACGGTTTGCAAAGATTGCATTCCTTATTATATAAATGTATTTGTTCATGAGTATGAAATCATACTTAACCGATTTTAGAACTTAATCTTCTAAGTTCGCAAACGGGTACGCAAACTTAAGTTCCGGACTTTGGTCATGTACGACAGTTCGCAAACATATACGCATATTGTCGTTCCGGATCGAACTCAGGTGAAACCGTTCGCAAACGGGTATGAAAACTTGGTTCCCGGACTTTCACAGTTAAAACCGTTCGCATACTGGTACGCAAAATTGGTTCCCGGACCTGAATCATACTTACAACAGTTTGCACACTGGTATGCATACTGTGTTATATCTTGACAATGGTTAATTGTTCTAAACTCCCATTTCAATCATTGAAACATCCTTAGAAGACAACAATAGCTGTCTCACACAAACTTTTATCTTATAAATAATTTCAAGTGATCGAATGATCAATACGAAACATTCCAAGTCTACATCAAATGAATGTATCACACAAATCATATAAGATGTTTCAAGGCAATTTCCACATGATCATCTTTTGACTCATTATTTAGTTTTCAACAAATAAATTGTTTCCAACTAAACTCGTCAAGTATAATGATGAACATAGTTCAAGCAAAAAGCTTTCCAATATATATTTCGAGAAATAGATAAGCGAGTTACACTCAGCTCGAAATATCAAACGTGTATAATGTAGCTATACGACTTATTCTCAATAGGAGATAGAATATAATAGATTTCTGAGTGATAGATGAGTTTAAGTCTCGACATTCCTTTTGTTGATGAAGTTCCTCCAAGCTCCCTTCAGTAGATCTTCGTCTTCAATCGATGAACGCCGTGAAGTCTAAGCTCAACTACGCATTCTATCCTAATCCGAGACATAAATATAAGTAGACTAGAAATCAAGATTTATAATTTTGATCACCTAAACTTGACAAACAAGCTTAAGATAGCAACGCTTGCGAGTTCGACCGAGCAGTGCACTAACATCTAGGATTTTCTTATTTCATTTATATTTTCAATTCCTCCAAAACGGATGCAATATTTGCAACCAGTAATTGAATTTTCCTTTCAGTAAACAATTATAATTCACTACTTTTATCAAACCATAAGAAAATCCTCATAAATATCAAAATCGAATCATCACCTATCCCAGAATAATCAGAAAACCAAAACCAAGTACCAAATAAAATCTCACATCTCTCAAGTTCAAAAGCGGAATTTAGAGGAAATTAAAACTAAAGGAAATTGGGGAAATACGGATGCTGCTCCTTCGACAGAATTGCCTCCATGTCCTGTAAAGAATTCTTTTCACGCTCCAGTTCCTCAGATAACCTTGCGATCTCTGCTTTCGCTTTCTCAACAGCATCAGTGGAAGGAGCCTTATTCTCAGCTCGATCTTTATTGACAAGTTTTACTCCTTGGCGAAGCCACTTGACGTTGAGGCCATGCTCCTCAGCAGCATTCAGGTTGAACTCCAAATCAAATAGTATACCTGTGGTAATGGCGCCTTTTGGTTTGGTACGTATGTCCTTAACAATACGTAATATTTCCTCTACTCGCATGATCAAGAAATAAACATGCTCAGGTTTCTTAGTAATAGCAATATAGCCATATGTCTTCCATATCTCTTGGTATAAATTGGCATACTCAGTAGGAATGCTAAATCCTCAAACTAGATCATGATGTTCAAGCGGTTCACTGAATGGAGGATCAAAAGGAACACCTGCATGCAGATATTCATGCGGAGTGTCACCCATTTGAGTATCTCCTTCGGTTTCTAGAATAGCATCCACTAGGAATTCTGCCTCCATGGCTTCAGGATTGGCATTCACATGAGCTTGTGATATAGAGGAAGTCTCACTACTGACCCGATTCACGACAATGTTCTCGGTGACTCTGTTTTCTTCAATTTCACTATTTTGCATATGGTATAACAGTTTTATGAACAAGGATACTTTGACTAAGAAATTAAAGATTCAAGCATAAAATTGAGATCTCAAGAAAATTAAACATGTTTATTATTCGAAGGAATCATTCAGGAGCGCAAGTCAATGGTCTAGGGATTTGGAAACACACTTTCTAACGAGACCATATTGAAGCTGCTTTACATTTCCCTATTGAAAGTGACGAGCTGGAGACAATTGGTAAATGATCAAGACATGGGTCATGTACCATTCTCTTCGTATGAATTTTATCTACAACATATCTAAAGTTCAAGTTTATCGGATAAATGAGCTAAGAGGATCAAGTCAAACATCGGGCATCGTCACTGCAGGAAATTTTCTGAAATTCTCCTGGAACTTTTTGTTTCGATGATTTGAGCCACAAAACGGTCTAAAAGACGAAAAGCTTATTTCTATTGATGGAAAATTGTCTGGGCATGAAAAAGTTGGAGTAGACTGTCAAAAACGGACATCCGATGAAGATTTTATGGTGTTTTTACTATAACTATTATTTCTGAAATTTTCTGAAAAAGAGTTGCAGTGGGATTCCTCATTCATTCATACGGGTTTCCATATCAAGGAGTAAAACTCATATTATAACAAGAACATATAAGATGAATACTTACTTGAGGAGTCTCTAAGTCCTTTGAATTATCGACATTACCGGAGTCATTGGAATCACCATTCATTTCATTCGGTTCCAAATCGTGGTGATTTCCTTCTTCGTCTTCCTTCGAAGATGATTGAGAGCCGTCGCCGCGTTGGTCATCCATAGCTATTCCTCCTATAAACAACAGCCATGAATATAAGGTTATTTCTTCAAAAAGAATTACAAATAATCAAGAAAAAAAAAATACTTACATCAATTTCTTCATCTTAAGTTTCGGTTCCTTCATCTTCCTCAGAGGATCCAACAATATGAGTTGACTGTTCAGCTGTGGAGAATCGAAGAACCTCTATGCTAGAAGGAGCAAAACCCTGCAATGGATTAATAATATGATTTATTCATGAACTATAAGATGAAGAGAAGTTATTAGGCAAGGGAACTAACCAAATAAACAGGTGGAGGCTCCACAACGTTGGATAACATCTTGTGACTTTTGCTTCTCTCCTCACCACTCTGGGGACTTATTCCAACATCCGCAAAGTCATCGGGGCCTTACGACGCGCTCACTCTACTATTGTTGAGGTCAACAAAAAGATTAATTCATAAGATGTTATGCTTCTCTAAAAAAAATACAAAGAGAATACTCACTTGTGAAGATTCTGGGAATATTTTTCTCTTATCATTACTGGGGAGCGGTTTCAGTCGAGGACGATCAGCCGTCATCTCAATAGAAGGAGCACCACGTGATGGAGGCGCCGCCGCTAACACTGAAAAGTCATAAAGGAGTTCATGTTGATGATTCCAGAAATTTATGTAACCCCGAGTTACATATGTGTCACGATCACGGCGAGGAGACAGATATCTGCTCCTAGCTACATGTGTACGATCCAAGTTGGTCATGAGATGATGAACCTGAGGCTTATTGGCTCTAAAAGGAGGAGTGCACCGATCGAGACCCATTTTCCTAGCAGCTCTGTCAATGTTGTATTCTTCCACGAGGTATTCTTTTTGCATGACAGACACAAGATGACAAGGAGTACAACTCAACATAAATGCCCTCTCACCATCAGTAAGATCTGAACCGGATTGCATCATCACATCTTCTTCTCCCGCAAAGGTGGTCAACTGAGATACATAAGGAGGAACCGGTGCCCATGGGCGAAAATCGAACTCAGCTTCGTTTTCCATCAAGTCAACAAGGCGTACTTTAGAACGTGGCATCTTGTTGGACCAACGCATAATCCTTGCATTATTATCTTCAGAAAAGGCTTGACGAGAATCAACACCTTTCTTCTGCAAAACATTACGGGGAGTAGGCATATAATTGCTCAAGTGCTCCCATAACCATGCTTGGATGAACAGTGTGTTAACATATGATTCCACTTTCATATAACCATTGGAGACGCGGCTATCAGTAACTAAGGAGTTTAAATGGGAGTACTGTGAACCAAGATACAAACTATCAATGTGAATTATTTCACCTTGGGCCATCTTAACTGCAAAAGGAATCACAAATGCTTTTAACTGGAAACTACCGTCCTCGAACACGTCTCTAGACAACCACAACGACAAGAATACGGCAACAGTAAAGGTGCTGTCATCAGGTCTGGACGGATCTTTTTCCATCGAAAACCAGTGCTTCAACCACTGAGAATAAAAATTCCCTGCGCAATTGATCTTAATCATCTCAGTCCTTAAAGTTGTACATAGCTTAATTTTTCCGCTGAAAACACAATGGGGAGATTACCCGTAACTGGCAGATGAAGCAAAGAAGCAACATCCTCCAAGGTGATAGTAAGTTCTCCCCACCTACATATGAATGTGTGTGTAGGAACACACCATCGAGCAAGCAAAGCCACGATACCAGGCATATCATGATATATGAAGACTTCTCCGGACGCTCTGATGGCTTCGGTGACTTGTGAATTGTTCAACATCTTCCTGACATGATCATAACCATGTATATGTCTCGTCCATCCAGAAAAATTGGGCAAGGAATTTATAGCAATACTAAACTCTATGACTGAAGCAGCATAATGGCCTCCTTGCGGACAAAATCGAATAATGGCTTTCGGAGAAATCATTTTTGAAAAAGCGGGGGTCTAACAACCTCACCCAATATTTCATTTAGCAATCTGTATGGACTAACTCCAATATAATTCCGAGAGCACCAACTAATAAAGCGATCTCAATCAAGAGATATATCTAAGAGTTATATCTCTGTTTCACAATATAATCAATCAATTTATATCAACAACCAAAGGTTGGATTATCTAATTGATTGAACAAATCAAATATACATAATATAATGCGCAAAAAGATAGAAATCCGTGAGAAATTATGTATTTTACGCTTGTTTTGAGTTTTGTAGCTACTTTGGATTATTATGTGAAACAACTTGAAGGCTAAGGGGGTTGTTATCGTATCAAAGACCAATGTTAAAGTGTTAATCAATTTATATCAACAACCAAAGGTTGGATTATCTAATTGATTGAACTTACGCACAACCTGTGATATTTCAATTATATACATAATATAATGCGCGGTTCTGAAAAGAAATAACTATCGATTGATGCACGAGATTGAGACGATGATGATACCGATGTTCGTGTTGAAATTTTGTTAACGAAATGGGTTTTAAACCTTGAATGGGTGAATTGAAAGAAGCGAGAAGCGAAACACCACATTGTATTAAGCCGCCATTAGGCTACTCCTCTCCGACTGACCCGATACTAGCCTACTCCAAGTTAACCGTGGGTGACGTTTTCCGGCCAAATTCGCCATAATCCCAGTTTTCGAATGGAATGTAGGAATTGGACTCAAATTTGGAAAGCCAAAAGGAAAAGGATTCTAACCAATCTCACACTTTTTAACATGAGTAACTAATTTTATTGATTGAGGATCAGTTCTTAATATGATTTGAGTTTTTGTTTTTAATTCTATCTTGAAGTTCTTCACATGATTATCGTTTGTTTTTACTAATAGGAGTGATCTCATTCATGATTGATTGATAGATTGTTTAGAATGCATGCTAAATTGATTTGTTAGTTTAATCTAATGCTAGTGAAAGTTAGGAGATAAGTAATCGTTTCTTGAATCCCAGACCTTGCGGACTCTGAACCAAGCGAACCGAGTTTAACTACTAGTACTAAACCTAAATTCATAAATCTTAATGCTTGATTCCTTGTAAGCGGACTTGGTTCTTTTGAATAGAATCTGATCTCACCCACAACTAAGAGTTTGATTCATATTTTGCAACGAAGAAGGATTCCTTGATCTCGTTTCTCTTACTTTCCAAAGTCGAAGACCTTGACTACCCTATATTACTAGTTAATTAGGGTAGTAGTATTAATTAATTTGATTGCACCTACGACACGCATCAAATTTTGGCGCCGTTGCCGGGGAGCAATGATGATTTTAGTTGTTTTTTATTTTGCTTTTTGCTTTATTCTTGCTTTGTTGGATTCTATTCCGTATCTAACTTAGTTTTTGAATCGTATTTCGGTATCGGTTTTCCAATGTATGGTGGACAAGAGCAAGCATATTACAACAATCCATACGGTTTTCAACCTCAACATTATGACAACTTCAACCATCCTTAGGATACAATCAAAACCAATATTTTGGCTATGATAAATTTTCTACAGAACCTTATGGATATTCTCATACATATCAACAACCTTATGACGGGTATGTAAGTGGACAATCACATGGATGGAAGGATAGTTATGCATCTAACAATTTGTTTTCTAGTAATGTGCGACAGAAATTTGGAATATACTCCTCTTCATCGTGTTTTTCCTTCACTTTTTCCAAAAGAGGAGATGCCGTCTAGAAACTCTATCAATGGTGGTAAGCGTGTGAACGTCGAAACTTGCATGAAATTATACAAATTGGAAGATGATGGAGACTCGGAAGAGCTTGTCGCGAAATTAGTAGGACTATTCATATGGAACTTAAACGACGCTTCGGGATAAAGGTTATGAAACCGATGAAGATTCTTATTATGGTGAGTCCGAAAATGAAGATGATTGTGTTGAAAAGGACCAACCTTTGGATACTTTTGATGACGATAGTGTAGCTTACTCGAGCCTTGATCTTAATAATGATCAATCACCTATTCAAAGGAAGAGCTTGAGGAAGATGCATTTATTGTAGCAAAAATTTCTTAAGGAAAGATGGGAGTCCAGTGAAGTGTATGAATGTTCGACAATGAGGAAGTTATTCCAACTCCCGGATCATAATAACGATCCTTCACCTATTCAAAAGGAGGAGTTTGGATATCACTTACCTATTGTTGTAAACAAAGTAACACCCTCACAAGAAGATCTTACAATTTATACCGAGGAAGATTATATGAGGAAGAATGGCCCGATTCCGATGATGAGAATGTTGAAGAGATGATTATAGAGGATGAAACCACATTCATTGATTTTGTGGAAGACCCAATTGAACTTGCTAATGATTTTAATGATACTAGACTATGGTTAAGGTAGAAAACGAAAGAATGGTTGCAAGGTTTAATAGAGGACCACGATATACAAGAGGTAAGTAATTCACTTGAATTTTTTAAGGATGAAGAGGATTCTATAATACAAGAATTTGTGAAAGGTTTGTCTAACCCTTTGCCTATTGATTCTTCTCCTTTACCTCTTATTGGTTTGAATGTATGTGCTTGAAAGTATTTTTGGATGATTTTGTTTCTAAATATCCACCATTGGAAACACTTGATGCTAACACTATGCGGGTTTGCCAAGAGGAATACATGGAAGTTCCCAAATTCTATGTTCTTTATACACTTCCGAGTGTGGACGAGAATAAGTGTGGGGGAAATTTCTATCGAGCGATAATTTCACTATTGTTTTCTTGTGCTAACATTTGTATGGAGTTATTGTTTGAAAAATGGTATTATGGGTGGATCCTCAAATTTTCCGATTGTTAGTATATGGGGAATGAATCTTGCAAGAGCTAAGTCGGGGCTGTCGACTTTAAAACAAGCGACTTAATGGGAGGCAACCCATGGGTTTTGTATTTCTTATCTTTTTTTTGCTTTTTGTTATTTCTTTTTCTTGTTTCTTATCATGTTAAAATTTCCCACCTTGACTTTACTAGAGGGATTCAATTACATTGAGGACAATGTAAGGTTTTAAGTGTGGGGAGTGGTTAAGCATGTTTTTAAAACAAAAAATTACAAAAAAAATTAAAAATTTAAAAAAAAAAAAGTTTTACTTAAAAATTCCAACTTTTAAAGATTTTAGAGTCACTAGCATACTTCTAGGTATGTTTACATAGAGATTTTGACCGAAAATGTTAGAGAATTACATTCGGATTTCTTGTTTGTTTGAGTGTTAAATAATGGATTTAATCATGCCGGTGATGCGAATTTGGTGCAGGGAGAAATGCGTTATTAGAGTTGCTGATCAATCATTAGTGGAGACTACCCATATTCATATCATGTGAGGCACCGACCGTAAATCTTCCATCTACTAAAGAGCTTCTTTTGAGTGTGTGTCACCGTACGTAAATTCGGGTAGAATGGTGAGCTACCCAACCTCCCACCATTAGAAGCACTACTCTTGATCTCTTGAGTGCTAATTTTGTCAATCATGAGGGTGACGTCCATGGATGAAAGCTTCTTTCTTGTAGTTCGATTTGCAGTTAGCACCATTCTCTCTCGACAACAACGGATCCATAGAAACACTCTCATCATCAACAAGGAGCGACACCAAAATCTACAAGGAAAGTTGGAAAAGTTTAAGGTTTACAAGCAACGAAACGAGAAAAAGAGCAAATTTCAAATACAAGTAAAGCAACATACAAATGAGCAGATTTTTACATATATGTTGAAGACTTACAATACAATGAGGTAATTTTATATCCAAGTATGAAGACTTATGCATGAAAGCGAAGAAAAGTAAAAGGTGAAAATTTTTTGAAGTTTATGATTTCAAGACGCATACAAGTTGTGAAGAATCAAGCGGTAAAATACTTCTCCCACGGCCATGGTTTATTTTTGTATTTAATTTCTCTTGTTGAAAAAAAAAAAAAAAAAAAAAAAATTGAAAAAAAGGAAAAGAAAAGAAAAAAAAAAGAGAGAGAAAAAAAAGAGAAATATTTGTTTTCTTAATAAGCCGTGGGGAAGGAAAATATATAAGGAAGTTTCATTTTTAAGGTAAAAGAGTTACAAATTGTTAAAGATTTATGAAATTCAAGGGTTTATCATCAATAGTTGAAACCAAGAAAACTCATCCTCGATAATATGGTTGATTTCCTTTCTTAGAGATCGTCGAAAAAATGGTTTTTTTTTCAAAATATTAAAAGATGTGGGTTTTAAAATATTTCGGAAGTTATCCTTCCCACCATTCAACGTGTCGCAGAATTCTCTCTTTATTCCTACCCGCACATGTGAGAACCATAAAAAGCCGTCTTTTGAGTGCAATTATCATAAAATCCTTTTGGTGAGGGCGTGGTCGAGGCGAAATGCTTATTGATCGTTTCTCAAACACGCGTCCTCTCATTATGGTGTGGTTATTTCTCACTCAACATTTAAGAACGAGAATATGTTCTTTAGTATTTCTAACTTCTTATTACTAGCATGCGAAACTCTATGTCCTCATAACTCTTTGGATGCTTGTGACGCTTGAACGCTTTGAAGTTGTGAGTTTTAGTTTGATTTGCTCGAGGGACTAGCAAAGTCTAAGTGTGGGGGAATTTGATAGGTGTAGAATACACCTAATTTACTATCTAGTAGTTTATGCTTTCTTTGCTATTTTTCTTGTAAATTATGTATTTTACGCTTGTTTTGAGTTTTGTAGCTACTTTGGAGTCACACGAGAGGAAAAGAAGAAGAAATTACCCAATTTGAGCCAAAAGGGCAAAAGGTCAATTTACGGGCGATTGATATATGGAGCCCGGTTGAGGTTAAGGGGCAACCCAATTGGGGGAGTACAAAGGCTAAGGGGGTTGTTATCGTGGTGTCCCTTATCACCTACTAGTGGGTGTAATTATCGTGTCCTATCTCGTGGACCTAATCGGGGTTTACTATCGATTTGAACACCACATTGTGGGTTTTTTGCGAAGGGACTTAAGCAATTGTGCAAGAAGTCATGATTTCACTTAGATGTATGCTAGGATTTGATACGGGGAATGAAGCTACTACAATGCCCTATAACCGAACGGAACTTCGCCGATTCTCTATACTAGCCTACTCCAAATTTGGAAAGAGAAGGTGGAAGAGTTGAGAAAAGCTTGGAGTTAACTTTCTACACACATCTCTACACACAAATACTCTTCTTTTCTTATTCTTTGTGGAATGTAGTTGAGCCCTAAATTGATTTGTTAGTTTAATCTAACCAATACTCTCACCGATCAAGGTAATAACAAGTGGAAAAGAACATAACTTGATTCATTATTTTGCAACGAAGAAGGATTCCTTGATCGCGTTCCTAGAATCTTATCGTCTCTAGTTAATCCCAACGGGACTCTAGGAAACCGCACTTGATTCCCTTAGATACTAGATCTCACCCACAACTAAGAGTTTCTACGACCCAAAGTCGAAGACTTGATAAACCAATCTGTCTCACACAGAAAAGTCTATTGAATAGATAAATCTATCTCCCATAGAAATACCTACGAGTTTTGTTCCGTCTTTTGATAAATCAAGGTGAATAGGAACCAATTGATACACCGGACTTATATTCCCGAAGAACAGCAAAGTAATATTAATCACCTCACAAAAATATTAATTGTATGGTAGCGAAACAAGATATTGTGGAATCACAAATGATGAGACGAATATGTTTGTGACTACTTTTTATCTTGCCTATCGGAGATTAAATCTCGAGCAAATCTTAAAGAAGATAGTACTCAATACGATAACAAACAACAAGATCATAACACGCAACTACAGAGAAAATAGTTGGGTCTGGCTTCACAATCCCAATGAAGTCTTCAAGTCGTTAACCTATAATCGTTTTAGAAAAACCTAGGTTAAAGGAGAATCGACTCTAGTCGCAACTAGTATCACACAGGAGGTGTGGAGATTAGGTTTTCCAGTTGCTAGAGTTCTCCCTTATATAGTCTTCAAATCAGGGTTTGCAATCAATGCTACCTTGGTAATAATGCATTCAATATTCACCGTTAGATGAAAACCTGATTAGACTCAAGCTAATATCTTTCAACTGTTACATTGAACTTAGCTTGTTACACACAAATGAAAAGTGACTTCATTTAGATATGCGTAACCATACCTAAACATGTACACCTTGTTGGCTCAACAATAGTTAACCGAAGTTAGCCATATGAACACTTTCATATCAACCTTATTCATCTTAACCATAACTAGTTCAAATGACTCAAATGAAACTAGTTCTAGAGTTGTTCAATTGTTTATATTCTCATAGAAGTATACAAGACACAATTGAATCAAAATCGATTTTGATTCACTCGAATCAATTCATGAACATTATAGCCACGGTTTGAAAAAGATTGCATTCCTTATTATATAAATGTATTAGTTCATGAACAAACCGATTTTAGAACATAACCTACTCAAGTACGCGAACGTGTACGCATACCTAAGTTGACGGACTAAGTTTGGATTCGCCAGTACGTGAACGGGTGCGCATACCACCAAACTCAGTTGAATTTCGAAACTTGAACTTATGCCAGTACGCGAACGTGTACGCATACTAAGTTCGGACTTTCATTAACCAACCAGTATGCATACGTGTACGCATACCATGGTTCCCGGACTTGGAATAACTTGCAACAGTTAGCATACAAGTTCGCATACTGTGCTATATCAAATCATGGTTAATTTGTTCTAAACTCTCATTTCAATCATTGAAACATTCTTAGAAGACGGGAATAGCTGTCTCACAC
Source organism: Papaver armeniacum (assembly GCA_023531295.1). Taxonomy (NCBI): domain Eukaryota; kingdom Viridiplantae; phylum Streptophyta; class Magnoliopsida; order Ranunculales; family Papaveraceae; genus Papaver; species Papaver armeniacum. Next base: position 108,029 of record JAJJWW010003176.1, on the reverse strand, counting down.
AAACTATTAGCTTCGAACCAATTTTCAAGTGATCGAATGATCAATACGAAACATTCCGAGTATACATCAAATGACTGTCTCACACAAATCATGTAAGATGTTACTAGGCGATTTTCACATGATCATTTTTTGACTTTCGTCAAGAATATAAGATGAACTTGGTTAAAGCGAAAGCTTACCAACACATATTTCGAGAAATATGTAAGCGAGTTAAACTCAGCTCGAAATATCAAATGTGTATAATCGAAGTCTATATAGCTATACGACTTTTGTCTCAAATAGGACATAGAGTAGATAGACTTTTGAGTGATAGATGAGTTCAAGTCTCCACATACCTTTTGTTGGTGAAGTTCCAAAAGCTCTCCTTAGTTATTCGTCTTCAATCGATGAACGCCGTGAAGTCTAAAGCTCAACTACACTTTCTATCCTAATCCAAGACTTAGCTATAAGTAGACTAGAATTCAAGACTTATAGTTCTGACAACTAAACTTGACAAACAAGCTTGAGATGGCAACACTTGCGAGTTCGACCGAGCAGTGCTCTAACAATTTTCACCTTATCACTCTCTCTGGAGTTTACAAGAAGATGGAAGTTATGGCCTTGGGGAGACTTTGCTGGTTTATACTGCACCACGAAGAATTCATCATCCATGTTCGGAGTGGTTTTAATTATATTCTCCATCATTAGAAGCACAATCATAATTATCCTCTGACATCTCTATGGATCGGCTAGGCATGTCTACTTCAATACATCATGCAAGGGGATAAAAACTCAAAAATCAGCAATATGCGTAAATTAAAGAGTGTTGGTTTCAGAAGATGATTATATCGCAAAGTTGCGTACACCGATTAAAAATGACATAAACGAAGGAAAGGTGACGAAACCCTAATTGTTACCTGGTTATGATTCAACCAACAACCAATGGTGATGGCGCAAGAGTTGTTGCTACAAGGACTTCCTCTTTGTTGTACCAAAGTTGATTAAAGCACCTACGAAGACGTTCGAAGCACCGAAAGTAAAAAATACGGTATTTTGACCTAAATCTTCATTAATTCGTAAAAAATACTAAAATAAATTTTCTTTCCATGGATGAAGCATCATGATGCAGAGAAAACAAAAAAAGAAACAGCAAAATCAAAATAATAAAAAAAAAAATACCGGAATTGGTCGGTGCCGGTGCCGGAACTTGGCCAGTCGGCGTAATTTTCCAAAGGGTTTTACTGCCGGCGGTCGGTGAAAAAGGGAGAAGAGAAAAGGTGCTCTTGCTTCTGGTCGGTGGTGGTGGTGATGAGATAAGGTGAAGAAATTGAAAGGGTTTTACTCCATTTTATATGCATTATTAGGGTTTTCTAATTTCAGTCAAATTAGAACTCCTCTATCAAGCAATGCCCGTGCCATACACGGGTTAACATGGTCCTTCTACCACAAAAATCAGCGTACCTCATCAATTCATGCTCTCCGGATGATACCCAGTCACCATGAAAGAGCTCTTACGTCTGACTATTAATCCTTCAACGACTATTCGGCATGATTGGAGCATTAATTATTGGATCGGAAATCCTGGTAACATCTGACAACCGATCGAGCATATTTATTCATTTTGCTTATGTCATTAAAAATCACCATCTATATGCATAATGCGTTAAATGACCGTCCCACACAAAACAAGGTACTTAATGTTGATGGTGGATTTTAGATGAAGGTCATATTCGTAAAATCACATCGGGAATTATGTATCTCTGATCGGTATCAGAATCATAAGAAATTTGTATCTTCACAAGAAGTGAATCGTAGTTCTGTAATATCATGATAGTAATAATATATGATGGCGATATTAGGGTTTTCTGTAGCAGAACTTTTAATATTCCATATATTTCATGATTAAAGCTGAAAGACTCAACACATTTTTATTGAATTCGAAATTCATCTCTAGTTTCTGAATTAACCCAGAATAATATATGATGCTGATCACATCATATCTAAATGCTCCTAGACATATTGCATGCTAGTATAGAGCATCGAGTTAATTAAATCTAGTCGCCGTATTCATCGGATTGAATTTCTAGAAATTATATACTAATTAAACCCTAAATATTCACCTACTCAAGATCCATGGTTTTTCTCGGTCGAATTCCATGGAAAGTAATGGATATTTACCTTTCGGGCATTTGGGGCACCCGAGTAAGTCCCTAGCAAGAGGGACGGGTGTTTTTAGTAATAATGCTCAAAGGAGCATCATGAAAGAACTAGGAATGTAAGCCTGATCAATGAAGGGAAAAGAAGAGAGATAAATAATAATAAAATAATAAATAAAGGATACTGTGTAAGTGGTACCACCGGACGATCGGCTAGGATGCCTCCGGTTTGGTCGGTCCCTTTCCCCATTTCCCTATTATATTTTATTATTAAAACTCTTATTTTATTATTTTTTTAGTGTTTCCTCTTTCAAGGATTCCTCTTTCAATCAAAACTCATGAAACTTCCATATTTTCCATGAACCGTTTGGTTGGAAAAGTAAGTGGTACCGCAACCACCATGACTTGTCTTTATACCATCATAAGAAATATTAAAATAATATTATTTTAATAATTTTAATAGTGATCTTTCCATCACTATTAAGAGTTTTAGTTAAACTCAAATTCTTTATACACGAATGAAATAATGCTTGACGGACCATCAGGAAATACTCAAATTCTCAGGATCGGTCCGCGGAGAGTATGGCGACACGGGAATGCCACCATGGACGGTCATGGTCGGCCCTTTGGCTTGTAAAAGCCGGTCCCACCTCTCTTGATGATTTTTTTACCTAATTAATCATCTAGAGTCCATATTTGGTTCAAACTCCTTCCTGCAACTGGGAAGGATCATCCACTCACCATCAGATGGTCCCACGACCACCAAGGGCCGCCCTCTTGGTCGGTCCCTCCTCTCTCCATGATTAGGTTCTACTACATATTGCTCAGTCAAGCACAATTTTAATAATGATTAAACAACAGTTAATCATCCTTTCACCAACTGCTCTGCGAAGGAGTTTGGTAAATGCTCAGTCTAGCATACATATACTACATGGTCGGTCCATCACTCATAGAGGCGTTCCCTCTCTCATCCCATTGGTTGATTCTCAGTCGATCATCCATTGATCAATCATTGATCATAATTAGGGTTTTGAACCGAATGCTCTGTCTAGCATAGTTCTGAACATGTTCAAACACCAATATTTTTTAATATTGATCCAACAATCAATATTTCAATTAATTAATCAAACAAATATTCGGTTAATATTTTTAATTAATATTTTATTTGGTCTTGCTACCAATTACTCATGGATCTAGCAGTATTTTCTTTGACTAGCAATACTTGCTCTAATCATCAATGCTCCATATGGCAGTACCTAATTGCTTCAACTATCAATGATCACGGCCAACAAGGTTCAGAACCGCCATTTCTGGCAATATTGATTCAACTATCAATATTTAATTGCTCAAAATGATATTCCTCACATTGATTCAGCTATCAATATTCGACTTGCAGTATTTCTCATGTTGATTCAACTATCAATATTTGAGAATTTAATATTGATCCAGCTATCAATATTTTATTGGTTCATCCACCAACATTTGGTTCGGCTGTCAACTATTATTTTAATATTATAATATCTCCTCGTCATTCGATTGACTCATGACATGGATCGAGAAAGGTCATTTATGATCGTTCAGCAATGATTATTTCACAAGTGCTCAGCGCACCAACATGATGGTTTATGATCGATACAGCAATCTCATAAAACCATCACTAACTCATTTGACTATCATTACTGCTTCAACTAGCATGACACAGTCATCAGTGACCTAACTCAACATCCATGGTCTGCAGAATATGTTGCTTTTTCAACATTTCATGCTTCATCCATATAAATATTGAACTTCGTCTGTTCAGTTCATAGGACTCATAGTCTTAGGTCAAATATTGAACACTCACACGGGAGACATCAATTCATGTCACATGGGGGGATATCACTAGGGTTTCGGTTAAACGGCCTATAATACATGCGATGTGAGGTACATCCACGATGAGAGATGTGGTAAGTCGTGCTGGCAGTTAGAATAGAAAATGGAAAGTCGATGATCGATCAACCAAGTCATCTATGCAACGTGGAAGTGGTTTCGACACGATCTCCCACTTCTCCATCATTCCACTTCCTTCAAATCTCACCACTTACATGAGATTGATGTGTTGCTATAAATAGGTTTTTGAACCTATCATTTGATAACGACAATGAAGACTCATCACTGTCAAGTTATCAAAAATAGTTTCAGAAGATTTCTCTCGTATACACAGAGAATCATATTTACAACAGTTCAACATATCACATCACCAACAGATCAATCTTCATTGATCTCCACACAATCTCAGTTTTCCTCTCTACAGACCGACCTTTCTCTTCCTTTTGTGGCCGAATTGAACCTGGAATGGTCATTGTCTTGGTTTAGTCCAGGGACCTACAGATTAGTCTCTCGAACTCAAAGTACTCCCGTGCAGTACATTTGTTTAAAGGTTCAGATGATTCGCTACACCGAGCACCTGCTTCAACGAGCACTTGCCTCCTCCACCACTTTTTTACCAGAAAACATGTGAGTCGTTTTTACCCACAAACACCAGTGTATCTAGGAAGGATGTTCTAGGAGTCTGTCGAAAGGGCCCAGAGGCAGAATAACCAGCGTATCTCGCGAGGATCTCCTAGGAATGATTCTAAAGCCTCGGTAAGTCGAGTCATAGCCTAGAATAGACATGACCAGTGTATCTCGCGATAAGATACTAGGAATAAGTCCTTGATCTCAAATAGGGTGAGTAGTGCTTACAAGAGACATATATGTCTCCGCTCTGGGTCATAAGTCCGTCGGGGACGTTTTTACGCATCTACAGAGCCTACATGACCAGCAGTATCTTGAGGGGATGTATACTAGGAATCATGGCATCACAATCAGCTGCATCTCGCGAAGACACGCTGGAATTGTGGTTGTTCTGGTTCATAAGTCTGCCGGGGACGTTGTACGCTATATAGAACCTACGTGATTAGCAGTATCTCGTCAAGGATGTGCGCTAGGAATCACGGCATCACGCCCGGCAGTGTCTCGCGGGGACGTATACTAGAAATCGTGGCTATATGTGCCTTGAGAACCAATGGCTTAATCTCTCCCATGAGAGTTGAGTTTTGTCTATGGTCTTAAAATGACACTTTTGCCCCTTATCCAAATTTCACCATCCACACTATTATAAAAATAAAAAATATTATGCGGAAAAGGAAAAACACAAGACACCATAACTACTTATGTTATTCCTATTATAAAGATAAACAAAATTATGCAGAAAAGGAAAAACACAAGACACCATAATTTTATTAACGTGGAAAACTGCACTGGTAGAATAACCTGGAGACCTCGTCCAGCTTTCAACACCACACTTTATTAAATCGCTACAGACATTAGCGTACTATAAGACTCTGAATTGGAATGTAGTTGAGACCAAATTAACCCTCCAAGCAATTCAGTTGTTGTCGTATTCCTTACGTCTCTTGAACATCACAAGATTCTACGCACCTGATCCCTTAGGTTAAGTCCTTCACAGCCTAAGAGTTGCTTCAACCTCAGTGGAGAATTTTGATACTGTAGATGGTGAAATTTAGATAATGGGTAAAAGTGTAATTTTAATACCAGATTCAAAAAGGTAATTTCGTAACTAGGGGAGAGTCATTATTTTGAGCCAATAGTTGTCTTCAAAGTTAAAAAAAAAAACAAATTGAGAGAGAATTTGACGTAAAAAGGGAGCTCTGAAGACAAGTTCGATCCTCATTGCTAAAAGACAAGATCAGATCCACTACAAGAAAACATGGCTTTGGTGACAATAGTTTTGGCGGCGAAGAATATTTCATAGCTAAAGCTTTGTTATTGTGACCAAAATGATTTTTGTCACTGTTATTAGGTTTTCTGTAACGGCACTTGTGTTAGAGCATTGCTCGGTCGAACTCGCATGCGTTTCTATCTCAAGCATGTTTGTCAATGTTAGTGATCAAAACAATAAGTCTTGATTTCTAGCCTATGTAGCTAAAGGTCTCGGACTAGGATATAAAGTGTAGTTGAGCTTAAGAACTCCATGGCAATCATCATACAAGACTAAGGACTACTCGAGGAACCGGTGGAACTTCATCGACTAAAAGGTATGTGGAGACTTGAACTTATCTGTCACTCAAAAGTCTATTTACTCTATCTCCTACTCTTGAGACAAAATTCGTTTAGACGTATAGACTTTCATTATACACATTTGCTATTTCGAGCCGAGTTCAACTCGCCTATCTATTTCTCGAAATATGTGTTGGTAAGCTTTCACTTTAACCGAATTCATCTTTACTTAGTGACGAAAGTCATGATATGTTTCAATCACTTTGGAAATTGCTCTGACGAAAAATGGTCTGTGAATAACGGCTATATAACATTCTCTGAGAATGTTTCAATGATTGAAATGAGAGTTTAGATTACATAACCATTGGTAGGATAAAAGCATTATTGTGGAAACACATATATGTATAAGTCCTTATTCCTTGAACCAAAGTTTGCGAACTTTGTTGATCAAGAGAAATGGAAGTGGCGCAAGCCAAGTCCGCGAGCTCAGTCCGCGAACTGGTGGAAGTTCTCACCCGAAAATTTCTGCTGGAGTTTGTGTACTCCTTCCATAAGCTTAAGTCCGCGAACCTAGTCCGAGAACTTGAGTAGGTTATATCTAAAACCGGTTGTTCTTGAACTAATGTTTATATAAACTAAGGAATGCTTTTGCAAACCGTGGCTATAAAGTTCATGAACCGATTCGAGTGAATCAAACCGTCGTTGCTTCGATTGTGTCTTGTGTAGTTACATAAGATCTAAGCAATTGAACAACTCTCTAACTAGTTCATTTGAGTCATTTGAACTAGTTATGGTGAAGAAGAATATGGTTGATATGAGAGTGATCATATGGCTAACCATTTGGTTGACTATTGTTGAACCAACAAATGTTAATGTTTGGGTACGGTTCATAAACCCAAAATTGAACATTTCGTTTGTGTGTAACAAGCTAAGTTTTCGATCCAACAGTTGAGAAATATTAGCTTGAATCTAATCAGGTTTTCATCTAACGGTGAATATTGAATGCTTTGTTACTAAGAAAACATTGATTGCAAACCCTGATTTGAAAGACTATATAAGGGAGAACTCTAGCAACTGGGAAACCTAATCCCCACACTTTATGTGTGATACTAGTTTTCTAATCTAGAGTCGATTCCCCTTTAACCTTTGGTTTTCTTCTTCTAAAACCAGGTTAACGACTTAAAGACTTCATTGAGATTGTGAAGCCAGACCGATACTACTTTTCTTGTAGTTGTGTGATCTGATCTTGATGTTTCTATCGTACGAGTACAATTGAAATAATAGGCTTGAGACTTATATCTCCGATAGGCAAGATAGAAAAGAAATCACAAACACTTCGTCTCATCATTTGTGATTCCGCAATATCTTTTTTCGCTGCGTCGATTAAGATTATTGTGAGGTGATCAATAATACTAGGCTGTTCTTCGAGAATATAAGTCCGGGTTATTGATTGGTTCCTGTTCACCTTGATTTATCAAAAGACGGAACAAAACTCATAGGTTTATTCGTGGGAGACAGATTTATCTATTATGTAGACTTTTCTGTGTGATACAGATTTATTTATTAAAGTCTTCGACATTAGGTCATAGCAACTCTTAGTTGTGGGTGAGATCATCTAAGGGAATCAAGTATGTAGCATCCTACTAGGATCAGAGGCGTAGGAGCATAACTGTACCTTGGATCAGTGTGAGATTGATTGGGGTTCAACTACAGTCCAGACCGAAGTTAATTTGGAGTAGGCTAGAGTCTGTAGTGGCTTAATACATCGTGTGTTCAATCTGGACTAGGTCCCGGGGTTTTTCTGCATTTGCGGTTTCCTCGTAAACAAAATTATGGTGTCTGTGTTATTTCTATTTCGCATTATATTTGTTTATATAATTGAAATATCACAGGTTGTGCGTTGTTCAATTAATTAGAATATCCGACCTTTTGGGTTGTTGATTTAAATTGATTGACACTTGGATATTGGTCTTTGGTACCATCCAAGTTATCTCTCTTTGATAAAGACTCGCAGATTTCTATTTGCTTGAGTAAAGATCAAATCGAGAGATTGAGGTATAAACTCTTTGATATACTTTTTATCTAGATTGAGTCTGACTGTCTAGTTGATTATCTAGAAAGTATATTGGAGTTTGTCCATACAGATTGCTAAGCTAAATATTGGGTGTGGTTGTTAGACCCCCGCTTTTTCAATTGGTATCGGAGCAGGCAAACATGTTCAAGACCTTATAAGTCTGTGTTTGTAGCGATCTGACTCTATGGACAGTTGTGTTATCTCAATAAATGCACCACCAGATCCAGGGATTTCAGAATTCTCTTCCATGTCTGATTTAATTAAATTTGTAGAAGAAATTTTGTCTAAACCTCCTTTAGGTTTAAAATCCCTTGAAGTTTTTTCAGGAATTGAAAAGAAACTTGAAAGCTTATCTTCTGATGTTGATTTATTTCTCCAGAAAGAGCAAGAATCTCTTGATAGGCTAAATCAAGTTATGATGAATAATATTCATGTTGAGGTTGACATTGAGAGCAATTTTTTTGCTCCTCCTCTGTGTAATCCAACTAGTAGTAGCAAACTAAGCGGTTTACAAGAAGAGTTTAAGTCTAAGTCTTCTGACTGTACCACCTCTAAGCATGAATCAATTCATTGGTCAATTCCTGATGCATCTTACCAAGATAATAGTATTGTCCCGTCTTATAAAGAAATTAGGATGTCTCTTTTTATCAAAAGAGTTTCCCTGTGCGATACTAAAAATTATCTGCAGAAACTGTTTCCTATAAGGTGTAAAATAAGAAATCAGAAACACATTTTTTCTTGTGCTCTCTGGATGTTCTTTGAAAAACTTATAAAAACAGTTCCTTGGGTTTCTCTCAATATTTTGAGATGTAAGAGCTGTTGGAAAGAGACTCTCTCATGGTGTCATGCTGTGCAAATTTTTTTTTTTTGTATCTACAAAAATTACTCAATTACAAACTGACCATGAGCTCCTGTGGAACAAACGAGTTCTTGACCGGCACACGAGCGGTTCACACACGTTGGGCCTTAGCCGTTTTCACGAACGAATTCTGTTTGTGAACGTGTCAAAATTACTCGCTTGACACATAAATGAGAAAAAGAATCACTTCGATTCTTTCACCCTTCTTCCTCATCTCTTCAGTTCGCAAACGGAGAAGAACCTAAACTGCTCCCTCCTCTAATCTCACCGATATCTCAATTCTTAACCAAATTAATTTTGGTTTGTGTCTTTGAACTCAGGAGAAGCTCGCGTGTGTTGGGCTACGAACGTTTTTTTTTTTGTGGTTGTCAACAGGTTGCATCTTTACCATTAGAAACAGTTCGCAAACCAAGTAAGTTTTTCCAATTCATTCTTGTAATCTTTGAAATCATGAGTAGAAGAAGAACTAGGCATGTAGGAAGCTCAAGCCAACAAACTAGAGATGAATCATCTTTGACCCTAGTATCGGTGCTAGTTTTTTCAACCCTGCCGCTCGCGAACTGTACCTAGTGCTCAAAAACAAAACACCCATCTGTGAAAGGTACTATGATGCATCCAAATTAGATGTTCCGGGTTTGGTCGGGTTCTTCAATAAGCATGATTGGGGAATAATTCATACGCCTTTAGGGAGTGTTCGTGTTGATATGGTCGCTCAGTTTTATGCTAATATTCATAGTGAAGACACTGCTTTTTGTTCGTTCAAGACCATGGTAGGAGGCACTATTTTTACTGTGAATCGTTCTGTCATCTCCGACCTGCTTAATGTGCCTCTAGGTGGTGATAGATATCCCCCTCTTGATTTTGGCAGACTTCCCCTAGAAGTTTTGTCAAACAGGTTGTTTGATAAAGACCTCTCTCGAAATGATGTAAAGGTTTATGTGAGAGGAGCAGGATTATTCCTCAAAGTTGCAGCTAAACTTATTGTGGCAAATATGATGCCTAGTACTTGTGACAGCAACTCTTGGACCAGGGGGCTTACTGAGTTCATCTACTACATTGTTGAGGAGAGAAATATCGACTTCTGTGGAATTATTATTGATCAAATGATAAGTGTCAGACACAACACAGGAAAGAAACCAGGTTTCCCTTGTCTCATTTCAAGAATTTGTGCTAACTTCAATATTCTTGTTTTTGGTTCTGATCTTGGAGGACCAACTGTGATGACTATGTCAAGCATTGAGAAAATGAGGCCCTCTACAGTCAGGGTAGACTCAAGAGCTCCTAGGACTCCAGCTGCTGAAGAACTGTCTCGCCTTAGAGAGGAACTTGCTGAACAACGAGAAGAAAATGTGGATCTCAGAGAGCAAGTAGACTTTGCTGGAAATGTTGTTCCAGAATTGCTAGAGAAGTTCTATGAGATTGAAAGAGATTATTATGAATGTAGTGACTGATATCTAGTACCTTTATCTCTATTTTAGTATTATCTCTGTTTAAACTTATTTTGTTGTATTTAAAGTTTATGACTCTGTGATGTGATAACTTTTTATGACACAATGGTTTGGATGATTATGTCTTTAATGATATCTGTGTTAAATCCACAAGAAGTGCATATTATCTTGTCAAAAGTAAAGTCTTTCATAAGTCGATATTCTTATATTGATAAAGGAATGAATGGACTTTTGACAAATACAAAAGTTAAGCCTATATTGTCAATTATTGATGGAAGATATGTTCAAATATTTTGTTTTTCAAGGATTATGTCTATTGTATATCATGGTGCAAATTGTGATGGAATATAGAATGAATCCTTGTGTATTCCGCGGTAATTGATCTTCCCTGATCCATATTTTTTGTGTATTACTGTGAGGCTCCGTAATGTGTCTTATTTTGAGCACTAAAACAATCAAAGTTGATTATTTTCATGGTTAGCTTTGTTGTTGTTCCATAAGGTACTTTATGTCGAGCATATTGAACTAAATTAATCATCTTGTTTGGTTATTTAGTTATGAGTCCATAAGTTTTCTTATGTTTGAGCACTTTTGATTAGGTTGGTTATTTTCATGATTAACTTAGTCATTGCTCCATAGATTCTCTTATGTGAGTATGGCCAATTAAATTGACTACTCTTTGTGATTAGTTTAATTGTATATTTCGATTAAATTAATCATGGATTCTCTTGTGGTTAATTTAATTGAGTATTTTGGATTCAAATTCATACTTGTATGTGATTTGTTATGTCCAAAGAAATCCTTCTTTTCCTTCGAAATTAAGGTCGGTCTTGTTGTTCTTTCGGGAATGACATATTATGGGGGAGAGTTCTTTTTGAACTTGCTCTTAATTGCCATATCTTTGTGGGGAGTGCAGTTGTGGAATATTATAGGGGTTATCTTGTATCTTTAAACTCCTTGATGAATGCATTTATCTTCGGCTTTATGATTGCATCTAAATAAGATGATGTGTGTTTCTTTCTTTTGGTCATGAAATGTCTCTTTCGGAAATTTCATTAGGATCCCGTTCTTATACCTTTGCCAATTTTATTGACAAAAAGGGCGAGAATTAATATGTAGTTCACACTACAAATACATATGGTTTTCGGATCATTATGTAAGGGGGAGTGGTTTCCATGTGAGATGGAGTATTGACTAAGGGGGAGTGATACATATCACCATAGTATTGTTGTTGAAGTTGTGATACAATTGGACATTGATGTTGTGTAATGATACTATGACACTGTATAACAATGATTGAGAACTCTTGTTTTCTTATTATTATAGCTACGGATTTTCAACAACGATGATGCTAAACTTACAACCTTTGGGATCATTGGAGTACTTGGAAGTGACGAAGATTTCGAGTAATGTTGAAGATTAGACATGTGGAATAGGAGCTAAAAAGTTAATTTATTTATTTTTTGTATTCCATATGTATTAATAGTTTTGACACTAAAATTGACAAAGGGGGAGATAGTTAGAGCATTGCTCGGTCGAACTCGCATGCGTTGCTATCTCAAGCATGTTTGTCAATGTTAGTGATCAAAACTATAAGTCTTGATTTCTAGCCTATGTAGCTAAAGGTCTCGGACTAGGATAGAAAGTGTAGTTGAGCTCAAGAACTCCATGGCAATCATCATACAAGACTAAGGACTACTCGAGGAACCGGTGGAACTTCATCGACTAAAAGGTATGTGGAGACTTGAACTTATCTGTCACTCAAAAGTCTATTTACTCTATCTCCTACTCTTGAGACAAAAGTCGTTTAGACGTATAGACTTTCATTATACACATTTGCTATTTCGAGCCGAGTTCAACTCGCCTATCTATTTCTCGAAATATGTGTTGGTAAGCTTTCGCTTTAACCGAATTCATCTTTACTTAGTGACGAAAGTCATGATATGTTTCAATCACTTTGGAAATTTCTCTGACGAAAAATGGTCTGTGAATAACGGCTATATAACGTTCTGTGAGAATGTTTCAATGATTGAAATGAGAGTTTAGATTACATAACCATTGGTAGGATATAAACATTCTTGTGGAAACACATATATGTATAAGTCCTTATTCCTTGAACCAAAGTTTGCGAACTTTGTTGATCAAGAGAAATGGAAGTGGCGCAAGCCAAGTCCGCGAACTCAGTCCGCAAACTGGCGGAAGTTCTCACCCGAGAATTTCTGCTGGAGTTTGTGTACTCCTTCCATGAGCTTAATTCCGCGAACTTGAGTAGGTTATATCTAAAACCGGTTGTTCTTTAACTAATGTTCATATAAACTAAGGAATGCTTTTGCAAACCGTGGCTATAAAGTTCATGAACCGATTCGAGTGAATCAAACCGTTTCTGCTTCGATTGTATCTTGTGTAGTTATATAATATCTAAGCAATTGAACAACTCTCTAACTAGTTCATTTGAGTCATTTGAACTAGTTATGGTGAAGAAGAATATGGTTGATATGAGAGTGATCATATGGCTAACACATTTGGTTGACTATTGTTGAACCAACAAATCTTAATGTTTGGGTACGGTTCATAAACCCAAAATTGAACATTTCGTTTGTGTGTAACAAGCTAAGTTTTCGATCCAACGGTTGAGAAATATTAGCTTGAATCTAATCAGGTTTTCATCTAACGGTGAATATTGAATGCTTTGTTACTAAGCTAACATTGATTGCAAACCCTGATTTGAAAGACTATATAAGGGAGAACTCTAGCAACTGGGAAACCTAATCCCCACACTTTACGTGTGATACTAGTCTGCTAAGCTAGAGTCGATTCTCCTTTAACCTTTGATTTTCTTCTTCTAAAACCAGGTTAACGTCTTAAAGACTTCATTGGGATTATGAAGCCAGACCGATACTACTTTTCTTGTAGTTGTGTGATCTGATCTTGCTGTTTCTATCGTACGAGCACAATTGAAATAATTGGCTTGAGATTTATATCTCCGATAGGCAAGATAGAAAAGAAATCACAAACACTTCGTCTCATCGTTTGTGATTCCGCAATATATTTTTTCGCTGCGTCGATTAAGATTATTGTGAGGTGATCAGTAATACTAGGCTATTCTTTGGGAATATAAGTCCGGGTTATTGATTGGTTCCTGTTCACCTTGATTTATCAAAAGACGGAACAAAACTCATAGGTTTATTCGTGGGAGACGGATTTATCTATTATGTATAATTTTCTGTGTGATACAGATTTGTTTATTAAAGTCTTCGACTTTAGGTCGTAGCAACTCTTAGTTGTGGGTGAGATCATCTAAGTGAATCAAGTACGTAGCATCCTGCTGGGATCAAAGGCGTAGGAGCATAACTGTACCTTGGATCAGTGTGAGATTGATTGGGGTTCAACTACAGTCCAGACCGAAGTTAATTTGGAGTAGGCTAGAGTCTGTAGCGGCTTAATACGGTGTGTGTTCAATCTGGACTAGGTCCCGGGTTTTTCTCGCATTTGCGGTTTCCTCGTTAACAAAATTATGGTGTCTGTGTTATTTCTATTCCGCATTATATTTGTTTATATAATTGAAATATCACAGGTTGTGCGTTGTTCAATCAATTAGAATATCCGACCTTTTGGGTTGTTGATTTAAATTGATTGACACTTGGATATTGGTCTTTGGTACCATCCAAGTTATCTCTCTTTGATAAAGACTCGCAGATTTCTATTTGCTTGAGTAAAGATCAAATCGAGAGATTGAGATATAAACTCTTTGATATACTTTTTATCTAGATTGAGTCTGACTGTCTAGTTGATTCTCTAGAAAGTATATTGGAGTTTGTCTATACAGATTGCTAAGCGAAATATTGGGTGTGGTTGTTAGACCCCCGCTTTTTCAACTTGGATTTCGTCACTCATAAGTTTTTAGTGACCTCGTTTAGAGACGAAATAATGTTTAGTAACTAATAAGTTTTTTGTGATTATATGTGTTTTTCACCATTTAATTCTATTGTGATGATGTTAAAAAATTGACATAAAATCTCTTTGGTGATAATCTATAAATTTCGTTACAAAAGAAAAGTTTATACTGACAAAATTAATTCATCACTAACAAATTTTATAGTGACGAAACTAAATGTTTGACACCATATTTATTTTTGGTGACCATCAGCTTGTTTGGTTGCATATATTTATATAGTAATAACTTCTAGTCGTCACAAGAAAGAACATTTGTAACGAACTAGATTTTGTCGCTTTAGTCTTGTTCAGTGACGCTATATAACTTCACCGCAGTTCGTAATTTAAGTGATTACTGAAATATTGTCACAAAAAATTCTCTATGATGATAAAAGAATACATAGCTGCTAAAGAAAAAGTTTTTGGTAACAATTTATTTTATCTTGTAAAACATAATACTTAGCAATAACTTATAAATTAGGATAAATCAATTTACTCGTATGTTTACAATTTAAAAAAAATATATATATATATACAATTCGATGCAATGGCACTCAATTTTAAAAACACCTTGCATGCGTACATGAAATATTATTATCCATAATCAAAAAATTTTTTGTGCCTCAAAATTTTCACCAAATTCGAAATTAAGTACTACAAGCATAAATGTAGTGCTATGTCAAAAATTTATCTGGTAACCCAAAAATCTACATTGCAAGTGTGACAAAAACTTTTTATCTCGATTTGAAATATCCTTGGTATCTTCTCATTTCTTTTAATAATCCTACAATCTCAGTAATTTTTTTCTAAGTTCTCTCTTATTTATCCAAAAAAATTACGGTGGAGAAGTTGGGTTCTTCATCAACTTTCTATCATAAAACTGGTCATTTGGTATACAAATAAATAAATAAAAGATTATAAATGCAATATATGCACAAAATACTATTATCTAGAATCAAAATTTTCTTTGTAATAAAGTTTCATTATATTCAAAATGAACTAGCTATGTAAAATAATTATCTTGCGACCCAAAAATTTACATGACCAAATTTTTTGTGACAAAAACTTGTTAATTAGGCTCGAAATTTGCTCAGTGTCTTCGGATTTCTTTCAGTAATATCTTTCAATCTCAATAAAATTTTCTCAAATTTCACTCTCACAGATACAAATTTCCTTTGATTGACGAGTTGAGTACTTTATCGGCCTCCCGATGTGAAATTGGTCATTATATATGCATATATATACACAAGTTACTGTTACTTGTATTACTATGTTAAAAAACTATCTTGTGACCAAAAATCTATCTACCAACTTCAAATTTTTCCAGTGTGACTAAAATTTGTTAACTCAGAATAAAATTTGCTCGCTATCTTTTCATTTGTTTCAGTAACCCTACAATATCGTTATAAGTAATTGAGTTGTAAGGCGATAAAGGGTCATTTTTGTTGTTTTGTCTATACCTTACAAACAAAAACCAAGTACTCTAATGAAGGTAGAGATTCGGTCGAAAAATTTCTTGAACGATTTTTCCTTTGTGGTTTCACCCAAATTAAAACAAATTTCAACCACAAATGTAAGGTGATTATGCTCATGACTTAAAAATTCGTATCCCAAATCGGAATTTGTCGGTGTCACATGAAATTTGTTAGCACATCCTAAAATCCACTCGGTCACCTTTAAATCCTTGCACAAGCTCATTTTCTCCGTATTAAAAATATGTATTTTTCTAGAGAGCTAGCTTTCCTCGAGGTTAGAAAGCCAATCTTTGCTGAAAACACACCCCAACACATATTTTACCACCTATCTACTACGAGTGTGAATATTTACACGAACGAAAGTCATAGGATTTTTTTGATCGGTAAAGAATTTAATGCTAACAGTTTCGAACTTAGATCACTGGTATCATCACCCACTGACTTTACCTCTGTAGCACAGTGACACAGGCAATGAAAATCATAGGGCTCTACTACAAGACATATGACCAAAAACTAAATATTTGCTTAAAAAAAGAACAAACATTGACCTTTGGTTTTTGAATAATGCCTGGAAAGTTCCCATTGGATGAAGGGTTCTGCTGTATCTTAATTTAGTGCATCGTGAAGTACATGATAAAGTTTCGCTAGAACATAGTTTCGGCTATACATAGTTAACTCTTTTCTATCGAAAATCTCAGAGAAATTTTCTTCTTCTTCCCTAAAATAAAGAAGCCAAATTTTTTTCTTTTTTGTTATTAATTACCTAAAATATAGAGATCGTGTAGAAGGTATTTGACTAGAATTCAGGATTTGATTTGGCTTAAGTTTTTCTCAAATATTTTCAAGATATTTTTTGTGAGGAATTAACAGTTAAGCTCGTTCCAGGAAAATGAATTATCTTGGATGGGAATTTTCGATTTTTTGAGGAGAAGAATATTCACCCATTTGGAAAGAAGATATAGATAAACAGAAAAACCCTAATTTTATCTCAAAATCAGAGAAAAACAAGCTAAGAAACCATTTCGATTTTGGTTAATTTTTTGGCGCGATGTAAATCAAAAGGGAAAAAATCTGGGCGGGATTTTTCCTTCCCGATCTTCCATTTTCTCTCTTATAAATACAGCCCCAAAGTTATCAAGTTTTGCTCACAAGATACTGATTGAAGGTATTTCCTCTCTTACTTTTCAATTTAAATCATACATGCAAACCTAAATTTTGTAATTATTTAATCTCCTAATTTCAGGCTGATTCTACCCCTTGGTTATCCTAACTTCAAGGATTCTCAGAACTCTAACTTAAGGTTTGTTCTACCCCTTTGTGTTTCCTTCGTATTCCGTAGTTTAAAAAATATATATTTGTATCATCAAACTTTTTTTTTTCCTATAGTTTCTTAGTTGTTCTTTTAATCATGCTGTTGCAGGTGACAATGGCTAACAACAATGAACAACCAGCTCCAGCAACTTCATCTTCTGAGGGTACCTATCACTTTTCCCTTTTCTTTTCTAGTACCAATTGAGAATGCTATTCTTTGTCTAGATTGAGGGAAAGTGGATTGCTTACAGGGTGTTTGAAAAATTATCTTAATATGAATATGCTATAATAGAAGTCATCATGAATGGGTATAATGGATTTATGGGCTCTTCTCTAATTTTACATGAGATGTATGAATTGGGGGTTTCTATACCTGGCGTCATTAGGGGCGACCCTGAAAGAATTAGGGGCGACTAAATAAGACAAAATAGGGTGAAAATACTTGTATGTCCCTTCACAATCGGTAGTTTACAATATAGTTTTGTCTACCGATTACTAGTTTGTCTAAGAATGGGATATTTCCATAATCAGTAGCATACTAACATAACATATCTACCGATTGTTAAAGTAGAAAAACGCAATTTTATCTGTTTTGAATAAAAAATGAATTTGGGACAACCGTCTATAATCGGTAGAAAGAGAACATCATCTATCTACCGATTATAGTTGCCGACACAACCGTTGAACACTTAAGACCACCCAAAACCTAATTTCATTTCATTTTCTTTCTTTTCTTTTCAACTCTTCTTCTCCTATTCTTCTTCCCTTCCGATTGTGGATAGTAAAAACACTATTCCCCCTATTCAAACTTCAATTCATCGTCATCGTTCATCGCCGAATCAAAAATATCGTCGATTCTTCTATAAAACGATGACTGATATTAATGAACCCTCGAGAGATCGAGAAAAATTAAAGAACAAAGCGATTGCAACTGCCTCAAATGACGAAGAACACGAACACGAAGAACATGATGAGGATGAAGCTGGTCGTGTAGTTGGTGGTGGTTATTCTGATAATCAAACTCTCCAGGAAATGGCCCCAATTAGGTAAGTTTCTATCATTTTATGGGTTTATATTGCTTCAATTTGACAAATCCATGAAAATTAGTTCTAGGGTTTTCGGTTATTTCCCAGAATCGGTAGTTTTGATCTTCAATTTAACTACCGATTGTGGCTAATTTCTAGGGTTTTCAGTTACAGCGACCAGAATCGGGAGTTAAATTTTATGGGTTACTCCCGATTATGTATCGTTGTTTGGCATTGAACCCAAACATGGACTTAATAGGTAGCTATTTTTTATTTTTCCTTCCGATTATAACAGAGGATTAGAACATGTAGGGACACACAGTTGGTACCCAGAATCGGAAGATACTTAATAGTCTTTGTCTCCCGATTGTGTATAATCGTAGGTTAGACAAATTCAACACACTACCAATTATGAAGTTTTTAAATTTTGAAAATTTTGTGATTTTAGCAAAATCCTATTTTGGGGCTATGTTATAATCGGAAGCCAAAGGATATTTCTTTACTTCCGAGTATAGAGAATCGGTTGATATGTTATATTGTTTTGTTCCGATTATATATGTCTCATAACTATATGAGTTTCTGAACCCAAATTGATGCATAATCGGGAGTAAGAACTAGAATATTACTTCCGATTTAATGTAATCGGAAGAAATTGTTTTACATTTTCGTCCGATTGTGCATAATCGGAAGAAAATCCTAGTTTTTTTCTCCCGATTAAGTAGTTTGTAATGTGATTCTTACGAACCAATTTATTGTTTAGGGACATGCGAGGTAAGAAAGACAAAGATACAACTGTTTCAAGGCCTCGTCAACCTTGGGGTAGGAAACTAATCGCTAGTGCGCGGAAAGAGAGGAGCCAAAAAAGAACTCAAGAAAAAGTACAAGCAAGCGCATTGGAAATCACTCAAGCTGAAGGACAACCAAGTGGTGCACAAGGAGGATGAGGAGTTACAAGGAAGCCAATAGTGAAGAAAGCATCACACCTTGTACCCATCTCTTTGAAGAAGACGGATTTTGAAGAAGATATCCCTGGGATGCCTAGAGATGGTGGAGCATTGTTATTTGGCTACAAAGACTCCTGGGCCAGAGAAATCTGGGAAACCGAGGTAATAATCGTATTATTTTTTAAAAACGTATTGTCATTTTATTCGTAATAATACTCTATTGATTTTGTAATGTGTTGTGTGTTTGATAGTATCATTCCGATGCGATTCGTCTTCTCAAGCCCACCGCCGCACCAACAAAAGTAATGAAAGATTGGCCTTTAGATGGTGAATGTGAGAGGTTCAAGAGAAGGATAGCCAACTCTGGATTAGCTAGTGCTGCCGAGAACTCAATGTTGGACCATGATCGGGTCGCGATATCGGCTTTTGTGAAGAGAATGTATCCCGAGACTGACACCTTTCATATGCCATTTGGGGAGATGAACATTACTCCAGATGATGCCAAGCAGATTCTTAATCTCAATGAGGGAGGTGTGGCTGTCAAGTATGAGTACACAAAGCAGTTAAGTTGGGCACAACTTTATGATTTGTGTAACAAGTGTCTTGGTTGGGATAAAGAGACCGCAGACATTGAGTTCAACAGGTGCTTCTCTTACAAAACTAGACAGTTTAACATGAGCCAGTTGATCAAGATGTTCAAAGGCACTGCCGAGAAAGAAAAGCAATGACCGTTAAGTGATGCCGAAGTGGATGTCGCTGCCACCGCCTATCTCTTGGTTGTATTGGGATGTGTCATATTCCCCAATACGAGTGGCAACCGAGTAGACGCCAACCTTCTACAACTGTTAAATCCTCTCAATAAGGTCGCGGACTACTCCTGGGGCACGACAACCATTGCATTCTTTATGGAAGAGTTGAGAAAAGCGTCGAGGCTTAGGACTAGCCAAATTGCCGGGAACGTGAGTCTATTCCAGGTATTTTCTCAACTCTATTAGTCCATTGATCATTATGTGTTTTTTTTTCTATTTTAAGAATCAATTTCTAATACTTGGTTTGATATGTATGTAGACATGGATCTATGACCACTACCCCGATCTGGAATTGGCAGAGTTGAACATAGCGTGGCAGAGAGGTGCACCGAGAGGAACAAAGTACAAGTTCACAAAGAACCGTACAAGGTCAAAGGACGACCAGTTGGTTAACTTGAGGGAGAAATTAGACTCACTAAAGGCCTCGGATGTATGCTTTGATCCATACAAGGAAGACCGAGCTAGTGGACATATAGGGCCTTGTTCCGAGTTGTCCCATTAATTTGGACCATTGTGGCACCACACAGGTTATGTGATGTACAATGGATCCAGGGTGATGCGACAACATGGTGTTTGCCAAGCAGTACCATGGCATCACATGAATGGCAAGTTCAAGTTGGACGTGGAGAAAAGCGAGTCTAACCAGGACAACATTTCGGTTATTTACTCTAGTGATCCATCTGTTGCTGAACATTGGGATAAGAGGGAGTACCACTTGGTGAACACTGGGAGACCTGTCAACCGAGGTCATGAAAATGCTTCAGGCTATATGGAGTGGTACCGGGAGCATTCACATCTAAAAGTAATCCGTGAACTTAAAGCAAAGTCGACCTCGGCGGCTTCCATTTACAGATGTATCATCCCACAAAAACCCTCAGGCTATGATAAACTTGTGCGTATGGTTATGTTTTCCATCTAATATTACGATTCAATTTCTTAGGTGAACTCCATTTGATGTTTTGTCAATTAAAAAAATAGATGAATAGGTTCAAGTTTTTGTCCAAATGGTGCGCTGATTGCATAACGGATGGACAACCTGTGCCAATTGAGAAGATTAAAAAGCACAGAGAGATGATTGATAATGTTAATAATTAAGAGTATGCAGCTGAGTTTGGGGAGAAAGTGACGAAGAACCCGCCCAAGAAAAAGGCATCAAAGGCGAACAAAAGATCTAAGGCTTCTTCAAGCTCTCATGATGAAGGAAATATTGGGGGAGATGAAGGTGATGCTGGTAATAATGCGGTTCATGCGGCTCGTCCGAAGCGTTCTAAAACTCTAGCTGACAATACTAAGAAGAAAACTAGGAATTAGGGGATAATGTGTTGTTCGATGTTATGGATTATGTTGTTTAAACAGTTTCTTTTGGATTATGGTGTTTGTTTTAACAGTTTCTTTTGGATTATGGTGTTTTAAATACTTGTTTTGGATTATATGTTCTTAAGTTTATGTGTTATGAATGTATTTTGAGTTATGTTTATTACTCCATAATCTGAAACTGCTGAATTTTTCACCATAATCGGAGGTTACAAATCAACCTTACCTACCGATTCTGAAATTTTTTCAAAATATTGTGAGATATGTTCAGAATCGGTAGTAATGTTAACAACCTTAACTACCGATTCTTGTGACTTGACTAGCCAAATTGTGAAATATGTTCAGAATCGGTAGTTACAAATCCACCTTACCTACCGATTCTGGTGACTTTACAAAAAATTGTGAGATATGTTCAGAATCGGTAGTAATGTTATCAACAATTTCTACCGATTATAGTGGCTTCATTTTTATTGGTCTTCTAAACCTAAACAGCCTTATAATCGGACACAACATTTTATCATTGTCTACCTATTAAAGTGAGGTTTTTAATCGTTAGATTAGGTGAACTTCAATACCTTCCGATTATAGGGTAGTTCCCAAATTCGAAAAAACTGAGATTTTTCAAATATCGATTTTGGGGCAACTCCATAATCGGGAGACATGGTAACTAAATAACTTCCGATTGTAGGGTAGTTCCCAGATTCGAAAAATTTGAGAATTTTACAAATATCGATTTTGGGGAAACTACATAATCGGTAGATTAGGTGATCTTCATAACTTCCGATTATAGGTGTTTTCAAAATAACTAGACTTCCAAACTACATATGTACACAATAACCTCCGATTATCATAACATCTACCGATTATGGAGGTAAACTGTCGATTGTAGTTTTATTTACCGATTATGGAGGGTATAATTGCCATTTCGAAAAATCCCTGATAAGGGATGACTTAATTTTAGGTTTGGGTGACCTTTTTTGTCTTTTTGTGTCGCCCCTAATTCTTTCAGGGTCGCCCCTAATGACGCGAGGTTTCTATAATCTGTTTCAAAAGTTTTCAATATCATTGTCCCATGGATGTAGAGACATGAATCCTTGGTTGACTTAAGAGGGGAATGGAGCTGTTTGTCCAAAACAGTTTTTGGTACAACCATTGTAAACAGTTTTCAATGGGTTAGGTGCATTACAAACAACTACTTTTAGTTATCTCTTTATATAGTCAAACCTATTTTATACCAGTAAGATGACTTGGTGATGTTGGTAGAGATGTAAATTGGTTGACCACAAGTTGGGTTTACATAATAATTAGTGTTTCCTAGACATATATGTTGGCTTGCATATCGTAATAAACTAACCAGTTTGGAAATCATAAATATGTAGGATTGTTTTGTTTATTCATGAGATGTGTGAATGTTAAAAGCAATTTACTACAGGCACTTATAGAAAAAAATTAGTGGGAAAGGGATTTTCGCATCCCGCGGCCTCAGTAGACTGTCCAATTTATGTAGTTTCTGAAATATAGTCTATGGATTACACTTAACGATAGATGGGTCTAGTTCCTTTAAAAGACACTTCCACGGTTATTTCTCCATTTCGTACAAAGCTTGTTGATGCTGGTCTATTGTTGTTTCATTTTGTTGTATGGAGTTATGAATCTTTATTGTGTGTTGGTTTGCGCCCCATGTTTGGTTATGCGAAGATGAAGATCAATTGTTTGATAAGTACTGCTATCTTTCTATAAATCTCAGTATTGGCGCCACTTTCTTGAACGCTATATGATTGATGTAGGAGCATCACTTCAAAAGTGTGCATCAATAAGTGTATACTTTCATGTGTTTCTCAATTAGCCCTTTTCTTGCAGACAATTTTATTTGGTTAATATCTGCTTGATTGATGATCTATGTAGTAGTATATTCAATTGCTTGCTTCCTTATAATTTAAATATGCGTAGTTGTGTTCACATGTGCTTGTGCCTTTTGAGACATGTTCAGCAAACTAGGTAAAATACTCAGTATTCAGTGCTCTTTTAGTTTTATCAATTGTACTCTAAACATTTGTTGCGCCGGTAGAGAAGGTGGCTGCTAAGCTAGTTCCTACTGATGCATGTTTGGCTCCTGTGACTAGTGTGGTTAAGCCTTGCTACACAATTTTTGTTGTTTCTATAATTGGATTTTGTAGGATTATATATGCTCTTGAGAGTAAGTTTGTTGCACCAATAATTTGTTTGTCTAACTTTGCTCAGTGGATCTGCACTGAGCTTTGTTTTGTTCTTTCATTTTTGGATAAAAGTATCCCATGTATGATATCTGCAACACCATGGTGTTTATTGATTGTGAGGAGGATCTGAGAATAGTAATCCTTCTGAAAGCATCCTTGTTTCTGTTCATCTATCTATACCTTAATCCGATTGAGTCAATATGCTTGCTAGTTCGTAATGCTACTGCAATTTGAGGAATTTTTTTTTATTTTTTTTTTAATTCTGAGCTATCATTCTATACATGAACAAGTGTATTTATATCATGCATTTAATTCTAAAAGTATATATGTAGCTGCTGTTAATTAGGTGAGATTAAACCAATTACACCTAGATAAGTTTAAATATGTGTCGTACAAGCTAGTGCCAGTCTGTTCCCTTGGTATCTATATATTGTTCTTGATAACATGAATATGACCTCGTGCTACAACCATTGATTCTAACAGTGAAGGAGATCATGCAATGATACAAGTGCAGGCTGATAGAATTCAAGCTCAGGATGACCAAATATACGCCCAGAATGAGGTTATTGAAACGTTGAAAGAAGATAACGAAAAGTTCACAAGAAACATACAGAATTTGATGCGTACTCTCGGTCTAAACAACATTACCACTAATGGAACAACTGAAAGTTGAATGCTGCACCACAAGTCACTTGTCACATTAATGTTTTAAGTCTTATTATCATATTTTTATTACTATTAGCTGTGTTTTATTTACCTGTAGAGTTTATTTATCAGATTTTTTTTTTTGGTTTGGATCTTGTTTAAACAATTTATTTGAATGGCTAATTATTTTTTATTACTAACTAATATTATTTTTCAAAATGCTTATTTTTTTTATATTTATTTTTTGTGCAATAAGTCTCTTTGGAATAATCAATGATAATGTAAGCTAGTCACTAAAGAAAATTTGGTGACGAATTTGGCATGTTGTGAATAGTTATGGTGAGAGTAGTGATGTGTCTAATAATTTTTGAGACGAATGACTTCGTCGAAAAAGGTGTTTTGGAGACAACTATATTTGCAAGTAAAGTTGTTTTGGAGACGATGATATTCATTATTGAAATGACTATACAGAGACAATCCTAATCGGTCATTATACATTTTTAGAGACGACTAGATTTGGTTATTGATTTTTTTATTTTGAGACAAAATTTAGTTCGCCGCTAAACTGTTATTTTTCTGAGATGAACATATTTCGCGGCTAAAACTATTTAGGTGATGAATTTGTTTCTTCACTATAAGTATATTTTGAGATTAATAAATTTCGCGGCTAAAACTATTTTAAGTGACGAATTTGTTTCTTCACTATAAGTATCTTTCGAGACGAACAAATTTCGCGGCTAAAACTATTTTAAGTGATAAAATACTTTCCTCACCAATAATACTTAGAGTGACAAATTTATTCATCACAAAATTAGTGAACAGTGTCGATTTAATTTGCTCGCGAAAAGATAGTTTTGGTAGCAAAAAGACTTATGTCGCTAATTAAAAAAATTCGGTGACGATTTCTTAACTACGTCACAGAACACTTTCAACGACTCGCTATAGGTGATGAAATTTTTTGCGCCGCTGAATTCTTTTTGCCACTAAAAGCGAGTTTTCTTGTAGTGAGACCCATAGGACCAAACTAAACTCTCACGGGAGGGACTAATCCCTTGGCCCTCAAGGAACCCACATCCGCGATTTCTTGTATACATCCCCGCGAAACATTGATGGTTGTGATGCCGTAACTCCCAGTGCACATCCTCGACGAGATATTGTTGGTCATATAGGTTTTGTAGAGCGTGTAAACATCCACGACTGACTTATGACCCAGAACAACCATGATTTTCGCATGTATTCGCGAGACGTATGTGTTTCTGATGCCATGATTTCTAGTATATATCTCGACGACATATTGCTGGTCTTGTAGGCTTTATAGATGCGTAAAAATGTCCCCAGCGGACTTATGAACCAGAGCGGAGACATTCATGTCTCATTAAGCGCGACTTCCCCTATTTGAGATCAGTGACTGATATTACATCATCGCGAGATATACTGGTCATGTCTACTCTAGGCCCGACTCGACTTACCGAGGCTTCCGAATAATTCCTAAGACATCCGCGCGAGATACAATGGTTATTTTGCCTCCGATACCTTTCGACGGACTCTTAGAACATCCTTTGGAGATACAATGGTCATGTCAGCCCCGCTATATGGACACAATTATTGACTCCTAGCACATCTCCGTAAGATACGCTGGTCAAAGCTACGTGAGCCAAGGTCTCGCAAAGACGTTATTAAGCATGCAAGCCTTTCTTTCAAACATGTCCCAGTTGACTACACAGAAAGTTATTTTTTTTCATCATTTGACGAATTAAACATGCAAAAATCTCATTGTTCACCACGTAAGACATATACCCGATTATTTGCAGCTACCAATTCTTCATTTGGTATTCTTTATTTGGCACAAAAGAATCATTGTTTACATAGTTACTTTGAGTGTGAGGAAAATATGTGTGAATATCATTTAAATAATTCGTTTGCAAATCGTTTCCAACATTAGCATACAAATATTCATCTATAACAGTGATAGGTGTAGAATACACCTAATTTACTATCTAGTAGTTTATGCTTTCTTTGTTATTTTTCTTGTAAATTATGTATTTTACGCTTGTTTTGAGTTTTATATCTACTTTGGAGTCGCACGGAGGAAAAGAAGAAGAAATCACCCAAAATTGAGCAAAAAGGGCATAATTGTCATTTCATAGGGCGAGCACTATCCGGATCCAAGTTAAAGTTAAGGGCACTCATGTTTGGAAGTATTAAATAATAGCCGGCACGAGGTTAAGGGGAGGCCAAATGGTTAGCCCTTATCGGGGTGGCCAGGTGTCATTATCCACCCTCACTCAAAACCTAAACCGAGAGACAGACTTTCCTCTCAATTCATTATTACATTGTGTTTCACCCGAAAGGCGCGCCATTGTTGAATCGGAGAGATCGAAATTCGAGATCGAGCGAGAAAACAGATAGGGAAAATGGAGGTGAAGAAGATCTGAGAAAGAACAGAGACGGGCTTACGTTGGAATTGAGAAATAACACAGTGGCTGCTGTTGTTCGTCTGAAAACTGAAATGAAGAACAGAGATTTAGAGCTGAGTGTTTATCTTTGAAATTAGGGTTTGTTATCTTTGAAAACCAAATGAAAATGGAGTTAGGGTTTTTATCACTGTTTCGATTAATGGGTTTGATGGTCTTGAATGTTGAATCGAAACTGGGTTAATTTGAGATGATGATGTTATGAAATGGGTTCCTGCGGCTGCTGTTGTGGCGATTTGAAGACATAGAGAAGAAGCGATTCAAGTTACGAGGCATTCTTTCTTTGCCACAGGAGATGGTGGTGGTCTTTGATGTTCAGGGAGATGAGGATGAATGTATTCAGATCAAGCTCATAGAAAGAAGGTTCAGATTGCAGGGATGGAGGAATGGAACGATGCTGTTACTACATTGAAGCCATCTGAAGCAGCAATTGGGTGTTTGTTGGTGCTTGAAGTGAACTCTAGGCCTGAAATGGCTTAACTCTTGAAATTGTTGGAGCGGTATGGGAAGAGCTGATGTGAGTAGCTTAAGTTGCAGGTCTGAATGAAGTAAGAGATGGTGATTGCAAACTAATCTGGTGGTGCAATTAGACTGAAACGAATGAATGAAATGTGCAGCTATAATTGCAAGTGAAAGAACAGGGGCCTGTGAATGAGATTGAAGGTTGGTTTCAATGCATTGCAGCTGAGTCAGGTTGCAATCTGAAGCTAAGTGGAAGTGCAGTTACATGAGCTGTTAATATGGGGTTGCAACTGACAATAGGAATGCAGTGTTGCCAATGGGTATTGCGGGCTTAACTAAGGAGTTATATGTGTCTTTGATGGTGAAGCGGTTGTGGTTGTGATTGAGGCTTTGGTGGAATGTTGGTGGCGGTAGTGACCATGCTTTGGTGCAAGGATGCAATGGCTGAGTTGTTATCATGCTAATGAGGAGGTTGAGGTGCGGTTCTATGCACAGCGGTTTGAGGCGAGAGAAGTGGACTACGATGGTTGCAACAAAGAGTGGTGGAGTCGCAATATAATGAATGGTGAGCTTGACTTGGTGGCCTTAGGTTGTTGGTGGTAATACTAAAGCGGCGGGGAATGAGCTAAAATGCAATGTTGCGGAGAGAAGCGTGGCTTTAGTGAGATGAAACTCGAAGTTTGCAAAAGTAAAGAAGGCACGACCATGATGGGTGGCGTGCACAATCATTGTGCAACAACACGGCTACGGCGAGCCATGGCAACAAGCAATGAGTCGGCCCGGTTAATGGGACTCGAATCTTGACTCGGTTCGACTCAGTGACCCCGACCTTGACCCGATTGACTAACGGTTGATCGTTAGTTTGACCTAACTGCAACAGAGAATCTTGGACGGAATATTCCATCAACGGCGACGACTTTCGGGCGACCGGCGGCAAGAATTCGGCCAAATTCCGCCACAATCCCGATTTTCCGGCGAGCAAAAATTCCAGAATTTTCTATGGACTTCTCTCATGGGTGTGAAGACTTGGGCTAGGAATTGGATGGAGAATTGGACTCAAATTTGGAAAGAGAAGGTGGAAGAGTTGAGAAAAGCTTGGATTTGGAAATTGAATTGCAAAAGGAAAAGGATTCTACTCCTTAGAAGATTTGGAGAATATTGAAGCCTATAAATAGAGAAGTTTTACACACTCTCTACACACACAACACTTGTGTTTTTGCTTGCTTTTCTAAGATTCTTCTTTTAACTATTTGTGTGAACTTGAAAATTCTTCTTTTAATAATTATTATTGGTGTGAATTTCAAAAGCATGAGTAGCTAATTTTCTTATTGATTGAGGATGAATTCCTAGTTCTTAACATATGATTTAAGTTTTTGTTTTCAAATTCTATCTTGAAGTTTTTCACATAATTATCGCTTGTTTTTACTAATAGGAGTGATCTAAAAGACATTCATGATTGATTGATAGATTGTTTGGAGTGCACGCTAAATTGATTTGTTAATTTGATCTAAAGCTAGTGAAAGTTAGGAGATAAGTAATCGTTTCTTGACTCTTTACATAAGTAGCAAACACGAGACCTTGCGGAGGGATTCCGTGGAGCAATTGTGTGTAGAAACAACGTTAGCAAGTAGACCTTGATCTAAGAGTCTAACTACTAATATTGACCTAATAAGTTCATGAATCTTAATGCGTTTATTTAAATTACATCTAGAGTGAGCTACTACTAGGTGGTTTGGTAAATAGAATCCGGTAGTCGAGAACTTCCGTGTCCGGTGATATAAGGGATTTAGGGGTTTAGCACTGAGCTAGCTGCTTTACCTACGGTTGGTGATAATTTGTGACTAATAACAAGTAGAATAGAACATAACTTGATTCATTGTTTCGTAACGAAGAAGGATTCCTTGGTCTTGTCTCTCTTATTGTTTTCAACTTTCGATTTTAATTGCTTTGTTTATTTTCTTTTTGCTTTTTACACCCCCCTTTCGTGACAACTTTTACAACTAAGATCTCTTGCTCCTCGTGGGAACGAACTTGACTTCCATTATATTATTTTTAATTGAGTGGAAACATTGATTAATTTGATTGCACCTCGACACGCATCAAATTTTGGCGCCGTTGCTTAGGGAGCAGCGGATGATTTTAGTTGTTTTTATTTTTCTTTTTGCTTTATTCTTGCTTTGTTGGATTCTATTCCGTATCTAACTTAAGTTTTTGAATCTTATTTCAGGTGCTTAGGTTTTCCATGTATGGTGGACAAGAGCAAGCATATTACAACAATCAATACGGTTTTCAACCTCAACTTTATGACAACTTCCAACCATCCTTAGGATACAATCAAAACCAATCTTTTGGCTATGATCAAATTCCTACGTAACATTATGGATATTCTCATACATATCAACAACCTTATGACGGGTATGTAAGTGGACAATCACAAGGATGGGAGGATAGTTTTGTTTATGATCGAGAAATTCTCTAGTTTTGCGAGATAAGATGTTGGCCATGATTGGGGATCTTCAACAAAAGTTGCAAGAATCACTACAAGACCAGCAACCTTATGTTTGGGAGGAACCACATCGAGAAATTCAAAGGAATTCGGAGAAAATATACGAACAAATTAACCAACCTTTAGAAACTTTTGACGACGCTAGTGTAGATTACTCAAACCTTGATCTTAATAATGATCAAGCACCTATTCAAAAGGACGAGCTTGAGGAAGATGCATTTATTGCTTGGCAAAAATTTCTTAGGGAAAGATGGGAGTCTGCGGAAGTGTATGAATGTTCCGACAATGAGGAAGTTATTCCAACTCCGGATCATAATAACGATCCTTCACCTATTCAAAAGGAGGAGATTGGGTGTGACTTACATATTGTTATAAACGGTGTACCACCCGCACAAGAAGATTTTACAATCTATACCGATGAAAATCATTTTAGTGAATGGCCCGATTCCGATGATGAGAATGTTGAAGAGATGATACTAGAGGATGAAACCACATTCATTGATTTTGTGGAAGACCCAATTGAACTTGCTAATGATTATGATGATGCCGAGACTTTGGTTAAGGTAGAAAACGACGAGGAATGGTTGCAAGGTTTAATAGAGGACCACGATATACAAGAGGTAAGTAATTCACTTGAATTTTTTAAGGATGAAGAGGATTCTATAATACAAGAGATTGTGCAAGGTTTGTCTAATCCTTTGCATATTGATTCTTCTCCTTTACCTCTTATTGGTTTGAATGTTTGTGCTTCGAAAGTATTTTTGGATGATTTTGTTTCTAGATATCCACCATTGGAAACACTTGATGCTAACACTATGCGAGGTTTGCCAAGAGGAATACATGGAAGTTCCCAAATTCTATGTTCTTTATACACTTCAAGTGTGGACGAGAATAAGTGTGGGGGAAATTTCTATCGAGCAATAATTTCACTATTGTTTTCTTGTGCTAACATTTGTATGGAGTTATTGTTTGCAAAACAGGTATTATGGGTGGATCCTCAAATTTTCCGATTGTTAGTATATGGGGAATGAATCTTACAAGAGCCAAGTCGGGCCGTCGACTTTAAAACAAGCGCTTAATGGGAGGCAACCCATAGGTTTTGTATTTCTTATTCTTTTTGCTTTTTGTTATTTCTTTTTCTTGTTTCTTATCATGTTAAAATTTCCCACCTTGACTTTACTAGGAGGATTCAATTACATTGAGGACAATGTAAGGTTTAAGTGTGGGGGAGTGGTTAAGCATGTATTTAAAACAAAAATTACAAAAAAATTTAAAAATTTAAAAAAAAAAAAAAAAAAAAAAAAAAAAAAAAAGTTTTACTTAAAAATTCCTACTTTTAAAGATTTTAGAGTCACTAGCATATTTCTAGGTATGTTTACATAGAGATTTTGACCGACATAATTGAACTTGGAAATGTTAGAGAATTACATTCGGATTTCTTGTTTGTTAGAGTGTTAAATAATGGATTTAATCATGCCGGTGATGCGAATTTGGTGCAGGGAGAAATACATTATTAGAGTTGCTGATCAATCATTAGTGGAGACTACCCGTATTCATATCATGAGAGGCACCAACCAGAAATTTTCCATCTACTAAAGAGCTTCTTTTGAGTGTGTGTCACCGTACGTTAATTCCGGGTAGAATGGTGAGCTACCCAACCTCCCACCAATAGAAGCACTACTCTTTGATCTCTTGAGTGCTAATTTTGTCAATCATGAGGGTGACGTCTATAGATGAAAGCTTCCTTCTTGTAGTTCGATTTGCAGTTAGCACCATTCTCTCTCGCGACAACAACGGATCCATAGAAACACTCTCATCATCAACAAGGAGCGACATCAAAATCTACAAGGAAAGTTGGAAAAGTTTAAGGTTTACAAGCAACGAGAAAAAGAGCAAATTTCAAATTCAAGTAAAGCAACATACAAATGAGCAGATTTCACATATATGTTGAAGACTTACAAAACAATGAGGTAATTTTATATTCAAGCATGAAGACTTATTCATAAAAGCAAAGAAAATTAAAAGGTGAGAATTTTTGAAGTTTATGATTTCAAGACGGTACAAGTTGTGAAGAATCAAGCGGTAAAATACTTCTTCTACGGCCATGGTTTATTTTGTATTTAATTTCTCTAGTTTAAAAAAAAAAAAAAAAAAAAAAAAAAAAAAAAAAAAAATGAAAAAAAAAAAAAAAGAAAGAGAGACAAGAGAAATATTTGTTTTGTTTTTATAAGCCGTGGGGAAGGAAAATATATAAGGAAGTTTCAAGCGACAAGGATTTTTAAGGTAAAAGAGTTATAAATTGTTAAGGATTTATGAAATTCAAGGGTTTATCATCAATAGTTGAAACCGAAGACGAAGACTAAGAAAATAAAGACGAGGAGCGGAAGACGTTTTTATTGGATGCCGTGAGAGTGGTGTTATCATAATTGGCGATCGGATGTGAAGGTGAGTAAGTAATCTCATCCTCAATAATATATGGTTGATTTCCTTTCTTAGAGATCGTCAGAAAAATGGTTTTTCAAAATATTAAAAGATGTGGGTTTTTCAAAATTTCGGAAGTTATCCTTCCCACCATTCAACGTGATGCGAGAATTCTCTCTTCATTCCTACTGCACACATGTGAGAACCATAAAAAAGTTTGTCTTTTTGAGTGCAATTATCATAAAATCCTTTTGGTGAGGCGAAGTCGAGGCGAAATGCTTATTGATCGTTTCTCAAACACGCATTCTCTCATTATGGTGTGGTTATTTCTCACTCAACATTTAAGAACGAGAATATGTTCTTTAGTATTTCTAACTTCTTATTACTAGCATGCAGAAACTCTATGTCCTCATAACTTTTTGGATGCTTGTGACGCTCGAACGCTTTGAAGTTGTAAGTTTTTTGTTTGATTTGCTCGAGGACTAGCAAAGTCTAAGTGTGGGGGAATTTGATAGGTGTAGAATACACCTAATTTACTATCTAGTAGTTTATGCTTTCTTTGTTATTTTTCTTGTAAATTATGTATTTTACGCTTGTTTTGAGTTTTATAGCTACTTTGGAGTCGCACGGAGGAAAAAGAAGAAATCACCCAAAATTGAGCAAAAAGGGCATAATTGTCATTTCATAGGGCGAGCACTATCTGGATCCAAGTTAAAGTTAAGGGGCACTCATGTTTGGAGAAGTATTAAATAATAGCCAAGACACGAGTTAAGGGAGGCCAAATGGTTAGCCCTTATCAGGGGTGACCGGGTGTCATTATCCACCCTCACTCAAAACCTAAACCGAGACAGCTTTCCTCTCAATTCATTATTACATTGTGTTTCACCTGAAAGGCGGCCGCTGTTGAATCAGAGAGATCGAGAAATTCAGCGAGAAACAGTAGGGAAAATGGAGGTGAAGAAGATACAGAGAAGAACAGAGACGGGGCTTACGTTGGAATTGAGAAATAACACAGTGGCTGTTGTTGTTCGTCTGAAAACTGAAATGAAGAACAGAGATTTAGAGCTGAGTGTTTATTGACTGCTGCTGTTAAAAATCAAGAGAATTGATGAAGTAGAAGATTAGGGTTCGTGCAGTTGAAGGTCGAGAATGATGCTCAAAGCTCAGAGTAAGATAGAGATGGAGAAATTAGGGTTTGTTATCTTTGAAAACCAAATGAAAATGGAGTTAGGGTTTTTATCAACATTTCGATTAATGGGTTTGATGGTCTTGAATGTTGAATCGAAATCAAGTTAATTTGAGATGATGATGTTATGAAATGGGTTCTGCCGATTTCACTGCTTGTGGCGATTTGAAGACATAGAGAAGAGCGATTCAAGTTCTCGAGGCATTGCTCTTTAACGAGGAGATGGTGGTGGTCTTTGATGTTCGGGGAGATGAGGATGAATGTATTCGAGATCAAGCTCGGAGAAAGAAGGTTCAGATTGCGGGGATGGAGGAATGGAACGATCTTTGTTACTACATTGAAGCCATCTGGAAGCAGCAATTGGGTGTTTGTTGGTGCTTGAAGTGAACTCTGTGGCACGAAATGGCTTAACTACTGAGGTGTTAGAAGCAGTATGGGAAGAGTGATGTGTAGTAGCTTAAGTTGCGGAGTCTGAATGAAGTAAGAGATGGTGATTGCAAACTAATCTGGTGGTGCAATTAGACTAAACGAATGAATGAAATGTGTAGCTATAATTGCAAGTGAAAGAACAGGGGCTGTGAATGAGATTGAAGGTTGGTTTCAATGCATTGCAGGCGAGTCGGGTTGCAATCGAAGCTAAGTGGAAGTGCGATTACATGAGTTGTTAATATGGGGTTGCAACCGACAATAGGAATCGGTGTCGCCAATGGGTATTGCGGTTGAACTAAGGAGTTATATGTGTCTTGATGGTGAAGCGATTGTGGTTGTGATTGAGGCTTTGGTGGAATGTTGGTGGCGGTAGTGACCATCTTTGGTGCAAGGATGCAATGGGTGAGTTGTTATCATGCTAATGAGGAGGTTGAGGTGCGATTCTGCCAAGGTTTGAGGCGGAGAAGTGGACTCGATGGTTGCAACAGCGGTGGTGGAGCTGCAATATAATGAATGGTGAGCGATGGCTGGTGGCCTTAGGTTGTTGGTGGTAATACTAAACGGCGGGGAATGAGCTAAAATGCAATGTTGCGGGAGAGAACTGTGGCACGAGTGAGATGGCCCAAGCCGCAAAAGTAAAGAAGGCACGACCATGATGGCCGAGGCGTGCACAATCATTGTGCAACAACACGGCTACGGCGAGCCATGGCAACTTAAGCCGAGTCGGCCAGATTAGGCACTGGACTCGAATGCCGACTCGGTTCGACTCGGTGACCCCAGACCTTGACCCGATTGACTAACGGTTGATCATAGTTTGACCTAACTGATAACGAGAATCTTGGACGGAATATTCCATCAACGGCGACGACTTTCGAAGCGACCGACGGCAACAATTCCGACCAAATTCCGCCACACGATCCCGATTTTCCGGCGAGCAAAAATTCGAGAATTTTCTATGGACTTCTCTCATGGGTGTGAAGACTTGGGCTAGGAATTGGATGGAGAATTGGACTCAAATTTGGAAAGAGAAGGTGGAAGAGTTGAGAAAAGCTTGGATTTGGAAATTGAATTGCAAAAGGAAAAGGATTCTACTCCTTAGAAGATTTGGAGAATATTGAAGCCTATAAATAGAGAAGTTTTACACACCTCTCTACACACACAACACTTGTGTTTTTGCTTGCTTTTCTAAGATTCTTCTTTTTAACTATTTGTGTGAACTTGAAAATTCTTCTTTTAATAATTATTATTGGTGTGAATTTCAAAAGCATGAGTAGCTAATTTTCTTATTGATTGAGGATGAATTCCTAGTTCTTAACATATGATTTAAGTTTTTGTTTTCAAATTCTATCTTGAAGTTTTTCACATAATTATCGCTTGTTTTTACTAATAGGAGTGATCTAAAAGACATTCATGATTGATTGATAGATTGTTTGGAGTGCACGCTAAATTGATTTGTTAATTTGATCTAAAGCTAGTGAAAGTTAGGAGATAAGTAATCGTTTCTTGACT
The DNA here is from genome assembly GCA_023531295.1 of Papaver armeniacum. NCBI lineage: Eukaryota > Viridiplantae > Streptophyta > Magnoliopsida > Ranunculales > Papaveraceae > Papaver > Papaver armeniacum. The sequence continues at coordinate 72,813 of JAJJWW010003176.1, read as the reverse complement.
CTTTACATAAGTAGCAAACACGAGACCTTGCGGAGGGATTCCGTGGAGCAATTGTGTGTAGAAACAACGTTAGCAAGTAGACCTTGATCTAAGAGTCTAACTACTAATATTGACCTAATAAGTTCATGAATCTTAATGCGTTTATTTAAATTACATCTAGAGTGAGCTACTACTAGGTGGTTTGGTAAATAGAATCCGGTAGTCGAGAACTTCCGTGTCCTATGTGATATAAGGGATTTAGGGGTTTAGCACTGAGCTAGGCGCTTTACCTACGGTTGGTGATAATTTGTGACTAATAACAAGTAGAATAGAACATAACTTGATTCATTGTTTCGTAACGAAGAAGGATTCCTTGGTCTTGTCTCTCTTATTGTTTTCAACTTTCGATTTTAATTGCTTTGTTTATTTTCTTTTTGCTTTTTACACCCCCCTTTCGTGACAACTTTTACAACTAAGATCTCTTGCTCCTCGTGGGAACGAACTTGACTTCCATTATATTATTTTTAATTGAGTGGAAACATTGATTAATTTGATTGCACCTACGACACGCATCAAACAGCTGAAAAATACTTCGAATGAACCCGAGATAATTTTATCATTATGAAAAATATATAACTAAGTGGCTTTGTACTTTACTTCAAGTTGACCCTATTTTGTTTTATTACCCAGCCGTCAATTAATTTTGCATTCCCAATCAAACGAATCTTTTTTATCTTACTTATTATAACTAGGCTCAAATACGGTCTGGCTGGGCTCAAAGACTATTCGGCTAGGAACTTGGGGCATACCGCCCCTGAATGTGTTAGGGGTGAGCAAACACACCAAAATCCGTGGATCTTACCCAAACCAATCTGCATTTTGGCGGGTTGACACCCAATCCGTTTCTCGACGGATTTGACGCGGTGAATTTTTGAAACCGATCCTTTTCACGGATTGGATGTTGGTGGAACATCGCTCATTTGTTGGACATCCTGACTCTAAGAATAATGTTAGTATTATAAATATACGAAGGTTATTATCGAAAATTAGATAGATAATATATATAGTTTGCTATTGAGAAGCATTGAAGATCCTCAATGATATTCCAAAGTATCAATTTTGGATTGATCGGTGGTCATATCAATAAATATTATAATTTTGGTTGTTGGAAATACGTTATGTTATTATTTTAGATCCACTTCCAATCCGCTCACCCGGGTAATGGATTGGACGTAGATAAAAATCTCAAATCCGCCATTTAGATGGATCGGTGATACCAAATTCGTATCCACCCATGCCAAAACTGGGCACTCCATTGGAGTCGACTTTAAATGGAACATTTTCGGACCATGGGTTAATATAGTAGGAGTAAAATTTCCGAAATGATAAGTTGACCGAGCCATCTTCCCAATTCAAAATCCCACATGTGATAAGATATGGGTCCCACATATGCCCATTACCAACCTAGATGTTAGAGAGTTTGATCTCGTCCGTTCATTTTTCCAATCGGGACACTTAACGGGAGTAAACGTCGGTAAGTGGAGCGGCGCCCGTAAAATTTACGGAACTACGTGTGTGTAGTAGTTCACAACAGACCAACCTAAGCTTTCTTCTTTTCTTTTGCTTCTTTTACATTACATCTGTTTTAGAGGTCCCATGTATGATACACGAGATCTCAGTGAAAACAAATTTGGGTGTGCTAGCTCTTTGCCAGCACACACATACATAAATCATTAAGGGTGAAAAATGGTAAGAATATCCTTTATTTACATCACGGTCCTTTCGATTTTTTGAAAAATTCTGTCTTCCTCCTTATTTTTTTGGGCAAAACTTGGATTCCTTTGTTTCTCTCTCCACTGCTAAATTTAGTGATGGCAAAAAAAAACTTCAAAATTGATTAAAGTACGTGTACGGTTGACCTATTCATATGATGATGATGATGTTGATTAGCAATCAGTTCATGACATGACCTCATGAAACCTTCATTCGTCCCCATCAATGGAAACTTCAATTCTTTTATCCTTATACTACTACTATCACTCTCTTCATCCTTAATTTCTTTTGTTTCGATAACTTCTTGTTGTTCTTTGATTTCCTCCTTTTCTTCTTCTTCTTCTTCGATTTTTCTATCAATGAAACATAATCTGAGGCGACCATCTTGTCTAGAAGCCTGAAATATCGGTTTTGGATGAATAATATGAACTTGAATTAATTCTAATTTACCATCTTTTCTAACTGGTTTAAGAAAAGAATTAGGTTTTCCATTTTCTTGATTCATTGTTGATAAGGGTGGTGGAAACACTGCTTTCTTCGTCTTTGATTTCAAAAGATCATCTTCCCCGAGCTTATCCGATGATGGTTTTCTTCTATATCTGTCTAATGATCTTATATGTCTTTCGTTAAGAATTGATGTTGATAATAAATCCTCCACCATGATCTTTTTCTCGTCTTCTTCATCTCCTTCTAATTCCAATTGATCTGAACTTTCAAAACCTAAACTCTCTGTACATGTATTACCCACAAATCCACCATTACTAAAAATCTCACACATCTTCTTATCATCATCAGTATTTTCCATGTTTCCTTTTGCTGCTGATCTGAGAAACGCTGATTCTAAAACGTTATCTGGTCTTTGACAATCGGATGAAATCAAACTCAATCCAGAATCTGAATTTCGATCTTGATCTGCCGGAGGGGAAGAAGTGGAAGAAGGAATCGGAAACTCTAGGAAATAGTGAAGCAGAGTTAAATTTTTACAGAAACTAAGCATTTTTCTGAAACTGACCCTAAAACCAAATGGAAAAGTGAGAAAAGCTGTATTTATAGGAGATGGCTGAGCTGGCATGAGGTAGATACAGAGAAGGAGGGGAGTTGGATGTTGGTCGGTTTGTTAGAAGATGCGATGAGGAGCGTTAGATGATACTTATGTGCTGGATTGAAAGACCATTTGACTAAGAAAATGGACCCTATTCCATCTATCTTTATCTAGTTCCGTTATATCCGCGATAATTTTTGGTAACGGTACGACCACTTCAATTTTTGAGGTTTATCTGTCCATCTATGTATATCTTGCATCTGATCTTATCGTTATTTTCCTTATTTGGAATTTTATTTTGGGATGATCAAATCCTGGAAGTTACGACAGTGTTTTACATTTACGTGGAGAGAAAAATGAGACTATGACGATGTTTGAGAAAATACAGTGCGTGATTTAACCACGGACATGCTCTCACCAGTCCGTTTGCTACGGCCCTGCCTTGGATCATGTGAGGACTGAGGACGAGGTCTTAGGATCGCATCGTGGTAAAGGTGGGTGGTGTTATGATTGGATTGTTAACCCTGTGTAGTAAGATAGATTTGAAGTAGTAGTCTTATTCTCGCACATCACTGTTAAACTGCGTCTTCTTTTTTACAAAGTAATATTTTGTCTACGTCAGAGATATGTTAAACACCGCTATCCCAGCTGGCTATCCCATGGAAAGTCTTGTGAGGATGCGGCCGTGCCAACTCACCTGGTATAAACATACGGATGGAATTTGATTGTATGCGTATGGTTACTATGGTATAGAAACAAACTTGATAAGAATTTCCAGGTTCTTGAGATTTGTCTGGCTGCTTGCCTTGCTGTTTGTTTTGACTTGGTTTTTCTGTTTTGTTTCGGAATTTCCTTGGACTTTTTCTTCTTCTTTTCTGTTCGCTTTTTGGGGGATTTGGGTTGTGACGTGCGACGTGCTAACTAGACCATTAAATAATGCTATACCACCACCACCCTAGTATATTCCGTTCTTTCAACGTGTTAATTGACCAAATTTAAGTTTTAAAAACGGAAAGAAAGATTCTAATGAGAAATATCTACCAACAAACCTGATATTGAAGGAACCAAGAGGGGCTAGCCCAGTTGGCCAGGAGTCTAACTCTCAAATAGGAGGTCAGCAGTTCGTGTCTCCGCTCAAACGTAATTATACTAACTTTAACATGTGTTTAATTTAACATGGGTTTAAGAGGGCCGAGTTTGCTCAGTGGGGAGTAAGCCGATGCCTACGCTGCCAGGGGGAAGGCTAGGCCTATGCCTAGCATAAAAAAAAAAAAAAACCCAGAAAAATTGACCGGCGACATGGCTCTGGCGATTCTTCTGGCGAATGAAAACCAGAAAAATTCACCGGAAAAATTCGTCATGCTATTGATTTCTTGATCTCCTTTTGGTTTTCTTTTTCTTTTTCGTTCTCAGTTTTGTTCTTTCCTTCCACTGCCTTTTGTTTGTTTTCAGAGTTTGTTCATTTAGGTTTTTATTTTTTTTTCAGATTAGGGTTTTTCCTTTTCATTATGCCGCGATCCACCCCAATCACCAGGGTTTCATCCTCTCAGTTGCAGAATTTTTCTCCTGAGGTCGCGCTTTTGGATGTAGCAGTTGTTCCTTCGCCTTCTTCTCTCCCTGCTGGTAATGGTGCTTTCTGCCATTGTCCATTTAAGGGGTTCGATGGCTTAGTGATGGCATCAATGGAAGGGGGTATGTTAAGGGTTCACTACTGAAGCATTTGCAGGACAAACACCTCTTCAATGAGGTCAACAATGCTATCTGCAGAGATTTGATCTCTTCGAATCCAATGGTTTACCAGGCCTGGGATGGAGTTCTTCGTCGTCTTCGTATGTGGCTTTGCGGCAAATGTATGCATTTGCATGCTTGGAGGCTATCGTGCAAAGGTAAGGGAGGCGCTGTACATGGAGATGTTATCGTAGGCCCTGCAAATGGAACTGCTACTGAACTTATTCATGGCTTGCGTAAACCTGATGAATGTGTTGCCCCTGAAGCTGATTTTTCCACGCCTGTTGTTGTTGATGTTGCTTCGGGTGTCACTGTTTTACGTGAGCTTGTATCTAGTGAGGCTGACCTCTCTTTGGACCTGCTCAATTCGGTATTCCAGAGGCAAGTCTCGACTGTCTCTTGTATTCCTCACCAGTGTAAATTGGCTTTCTCGAGAACCCTCAAGTTCTGTTTAGACGCAGTTCTGTCCAGACCGGATAATATTGCAGCCTGGCTACGACTTCTTCTTCTCCCTATTGCGACTTTGCAGGTCTACAGTCCCAAATGTTCCGCAGAAGAAAAGTCAGGCATGAGGAGGAAGTTACAAGTCAAAGCCATCAACCAAGCTCTTTCGGAATGGAACGATTATACTGGTTGTTCAGTTTTGATCCGTAGACTGATTGAACAACCTGCTTTATTGCCGCGTAAACAGCCTCTGAAGAAGAAGCAAGACAGCGCCAACATAAACGCGTGTAGAAAAAAGATGAGTAGTGGGCATTTTTCAGCTGCCATTAGGGTATTTTCTTCCAGTGGTGTTGCTCCTCGCAACAAGTCCACTTACACGAAATTGTTAACAAAACATCCAGCAGCGCCACCCCCTTTTATTCCCTCGGAGTCAGTGGGAGTTGATTCAATAGTGGTTGATTCCAAAGGCGTTCTTGCTGCCATCAAGAGTTTCCCCAAAGGAACTTCTTGCGGTCGAGATGGTTTACGCGCGCAAAATTGTTGGATGCATTGAGTGGTGCGGCTTCAGCAGTTTCGGATGAGTTAGTGGCTTCAATTACTGGGGTTGTCAATTTATGGTTGGCAGGGAAATGTCCCAGTGGTTTAGGTGAGTTCGTAGCCAGTGCACCTTTGACACCATTATTGAAGCCGGGTGGTGGTCTTAGGCCCATAGCTGTTGGTACCATTTGGCGCAGATTGGTTTCTAAGGTAGCTGCTTTCTCTGTTGGCAAGGCCATGACTGATTACTTGGGAGACCATCAATTCGGGGTTGGTGTGCCTGTTGGCGGTGAGAGTATTTTACACGCTGTCAATAGCTTGTTGGAATTGAAAGGCCAGTCCGACAATATGTCAATGCTGCTTGTTGACTTTTCAAACGCTTTCAATATGGTCAGTCGGTCTCACCTCATTAAGGAAGTTCGGCTTCATTGTCCAGGTATTTCACGTTGGGTGGAATTTTGCTATAGTAGGCCTGCTAGACTTTATTATGATAAATATATTTTGTCCTCGGCACTTGGTGTTCAACAAGGGGATCCACTCGGTCCATTGTTGTTCGCCTTGACTCTCCATCCTCTAGTGAAAACTATTGCCTCACAGTGCAAACTTGATTTGCATGCCTGGTATCTTGATGATGGTACTATTATTGGGGACACTCTTGAGGTGGCTAAAGCTCTGAGCATTATTGAATCTGAGGGCCCACACATAGGTTTGCATCTTAATATTAAGAAAACGGAGGTCTTTTGGCCGACTGCTGATTCTAGAAGTTTTGATGAAGATGTTTTTCCTCGAGATATTGGCAGACCAACTAAGGGTGTTAAACTCTTAGGGGGGGCCGGTGAGTCTTGATCTGAGTTTTATTAGTGATATGGCGTTGGCTAGAGTTCACAAGACTATCCAGTTAATGTCTGCCATCAAAAAACTCAAGGACCCTCAGAGTGAGATGTTACTGCTTCGTAATTGCACCGGTGTATCCAGATTGTACTTTGCTATGCGTACTACCAACCCAGCGGCTTTACAACATGCAACTGAGCTGTTTGATGATCATCTATTTCAATACTTGAGACTTCTGGTCACAGGTGACGGGGCAGGTTTCGGGCCTTTGCAACAGCGTCTAGCTACTCTTCCAATCAAGGAAGGTGGTCTTGGCATTTACACTATGGCAGATACCCGACACTATTGTTATCTTGCTTCTCAGAGTCAAACAGTTTATGTTCAAAAGGTGATTCCTGGGAACTTATTTTCTTCAGACAAAGGTTCTGTTTATCAGTCGGCAATTCAGAACTTCATCCAGGTATGTGGTTTACCTTCTAACTATTGCGTTGATGATACTGCCCCCCCCTTCTATGCACTCCCTGGCAGTCACTTATTTCGACGCAGTTAAGAAGCAAATCCCAAACCAATTCTCTATGTCTGCAAGAGATTCCATTTTGTGGCAATGCAATCGTGTTAAGCATGCTCAAGATTACCTTTTGGATGTACCAATCAGCGGACTGAATCAATGCCTTGGACCGAGACAGTTTAGAGCCGTAGTTTCCTGCCGCCTTGGTATCCCCATGTTTGTTGAAGGTGGCCTCTGCTCGAGCTGTAATAGACCCATGGATATTTTTGGAGATCACGCTCTTCACTGTGCCAAGGATGTGGGGCTCAAGTTTCGGCATGACCTGGTACGTGACGTAATCGCTGATATTTGCTACAAAGCTGGTGTGCCTGCTCGTAAAGAAGCCGCCCTTGGGTTTTTGTCTGATGATAATAGAGATTTGCGTCCTGCTGACATCCTTGTTCTTAATTGGGAGAATGGTCAGGATGTTTGTATGGATGTTACAGGAGTCTCACCTTTCACAGGTGAAGGTGTTCGTGCTTTTGTCCCCGGCCAAGCCATTTCCAATGTTGTATTGCGAAAACGTAACAAATACTTAGACCAATGTGTTTCACATGGTTATGGTTTGGGTGTCCTAGCCTTTACCACGTTGGGAGAACTAGGTAAGGATACTTTGTGTTTTTTTAAGAGATTGAAAAACTGTCTAGTCAGTAATAACGTCAGTAGTGGGGTAGGTAAATTTCTTTTTTTATAGATTAGGGGTAAAATTGTCTAGTCAGTAATGATGTCAGTAGTGGGGTAGGTAAATTTCTTTTTTATAGATTAGGGGTTGCTATTCAAAAAGGGGTTGGTGCTCAGCTTGTTGCTAGGTTACCAACCAAAGTTTTGTACGACTCTACCGACATTTAGTCGATATTCGCTTTGTTAAAAAAAAAAAAAAAAAAAAAAAAAAACTGATATTGAAGGGTATTAATGATGCCTGAATCATCATTTGTCTTTGACTAAGCATGGGCGACATTTTAAAGAAGAGGTGGTGTTCAAAATTTTCTTTGCTCGCTCACTCACGCGTTGAGCGTATTTCATCCGGCAGCATCACAACCAATTTATTTAACTTGGCTATTGTAGATGTCATTTAACTGCCCTACACGGTCGTCATTTGGGCGACCATATACAAGTTAACTCAGTAGTCCCAGCAACGTTTGGGTGTGCGAAGTAGGGAATTTCTTCTCTGCTTACTTTATCGCATCACGAGGGAATCATAATCAACGATGGTGATGAAAAGCTAGACCCTAGCTTAGGGACGTGGATGCTAAGGCTGTACAAGGTCCGGTACGGTCCGGTTCTCCTGTGGAACCGGTCCATGTACCTGGTGTTGACCGGTACCTCATTCTGAGGACCGGTCCATGTACTTGTACCTGGTGTTGTACCTGTACTTCCGGTACAAGACCGGTACAGGTTTTTTACCTGAAAAACATTACCAAATACTAAAACAACATTCTTATAAGTTCAATGTTCAACATTCCCATAAGTTCATTTTGTCACAAAATACTAAAAAGTAAAACCAACATTTCCATAAGTCTGTCTCTACACAATAAATGAAATGCAATCATCTTGCAAACAAAAAAGGATGGCTGCAATGATGACATTCAGCATGAGTTTCACTAATCTTTCTTCTTGTTAGGATTTCTTGGACATCTATTCAAATGCTTTCGTAATCCAGCAGTGCCATTGACGTCATTGTGAGCAGCATATTTGCCCTTGCAGTGATGACATTGAGCATGAGTTTCACTAATCCTTGTCATTTCCAACCAAACATCAGATCTCACTTTGCCGTGCTTCTTTTTGCTATCACCAACTTCAACCGCTTCAGCTGTACTTGTTGGAGTTGCATTTGTAGTTGGAGTTGCATTTGATGTGGTTATCTAACAAACACTAAACAGAAACACAATGTTAGACTGAGATAATGCAAATACCAATCTAAAGAAAGTCTAATAACAAAAACAGTAATAATTTCAGACATTTCAGATGTACAACAATTCCAATCTAAAGAACACTTGAAATTCTATGTCCTTTCTTCATGTCCATAGTTGTTTTACAATGGCAGAGACAATCTCATTACCAAAAGATAAAGCAGGCAAACCCAAGTTCACATTCTCCTTATAGAACATCCTCTTAACAAGTAGGTAATATCAGTTCTTGAGATAAAAAAAAAATATGTAATAACAAACTAAACATAAGTAATCTAAAGTTGCAAAACTTGAGGGCAAGCAAGATTTAGAGGTTCATCCATCCAAGCTACTAACTTGCATTGCTGCAGAGAACCAATTAACTGCTAAACTAAACATAATGTGCAAAAACAAACCTCCAATTAGTCTTTGGATAAGCTAAAGCCAACTGCAAAATGAACCACCACCAAAGATACAATTTCTTCTTCCTCAACAACTGATCAAAACCAAAAAAATGAAATAGCTCAATGTCTATCTAAAGGACTCATACAGTATTCTCTCAAGCTAGAATTACAAAATATTCCCAAATTATATGGACACTGTAACATTATATAAGATTTAGAGAAACCTCACAAACAATACATTATATAATGTTTTTCTTACCTATTAATCAAACCCGTAATATGCAAGAACCCTAATTTCCGGCTGATTTAGGGATGAACATAAACCCTAATTTTCTATGAAATCAAAATTAAACCTCAAACAAAACTCTAAATAAAAATTTACGGAAGACCCATCTATAATCTATCAACACAAAGCAATTTCAAGAAAAGAAATCAATCAATTCAGAACCCTAAATAATCTTACCCTTTTCTGCATCTTTCAAAACTCAATCAATTCAGAACCCTAAATAATCAATTCAGAAGATGAGGAATAGTTACCTGTCTCAGTTAGAGATGGTGAAGAAGAAGAACAAACCAAACAGATCGAACAGAGATTGATTGTCGATAGAGAGAACAGAGAAAAAAACAGGTTGCCGCTGCTGTTCTTCGAGACAACAAAAAAGAAAAGAAGATGAATGAACTGATTCTGGATAGATAGTCTATACTATACCTAGTATGGACGGCTGAGATTAAAGATATATCTAGATTTTAACGGCTTATATTAGCCGGTACTAATGGTCAGGTTTCAGGCCGGTACCACCCCAGAACCGGTCCCTGTACTTACTTCTATCCTGGTTCTCAAACTGAGTACCGATCCCTGTACCGGCTACACCAATTCTGGTATTGGTCCTCTCAAACGGTTCTTGTGCAGCCTTAGTGGCTGCTATCGGCAAGTTAGGGACAGCTGAATCGTCCACTCAACATTAAATGCAACGGGTCTCTACTTAGGGACGTGGCTGCTATCGGCAAGTCAGTTACCACTGAGGAATCCACTTAGCATTAAATGCAACAGGTCTCTACCTTGGCGCGCGGACTTTAGGCACGTGGAAGGATCTTAGATGGCATCGTCTAACTGGGGAAGATCCGCAGTCGACGAAGATACAATATGTATGGAGGAGTAGCAGCTCTTGAGGGACCTGGAGACACATGAAATGAGCTTATGTGGCATAATCTGACTGGGGAAGGTCCACGGTCGACGAAGGTACAAATATGTACGGAGGAGCATCAGATCTCGATGGACCTGGAGGCAGCGAAGATGTCTCTGATGAGGAAGGTGCTATAAATATTGAGCTTCACTTTCAAAGAAGGGACACACAATTTACTGAGATAGATCTAGAGAGAGCTTATACTTATTGAATGCCAAGAGTTAGAGTACAATTTATAAAGCTTTAGTTCTATGTAATACCTTTGAGCGCATTAAATACCTCGCAATCTAACTCAAAACTTAATACATATCACTACTCATTACCCCGTGGACGTATACGACAGTTGAACCACGTAATCTATTGTGTTCTTGATAACTTAGTTGCACAATTATTATCTTATTTATGGTCGTTGCAATCTTTATCTTGAACACCTTTTATTTACTCGGCAATATCAGTTCAAAAGAGGTATCTTTACCACTTAGTATATGATACTCTGAGCTGTTCATATTACGTAGACTTACCGGAAAATTAGCAGTCACAGTTTGGCGCTAGAAACAGGCTTAGCGACTTGAGTTTTAAGTTGTTCGAGCATAGATCGGTTGAACCCACCAAGCGTTGGTATGTCAAGTTTGGTTGTCATATTTTAGTGAACCAAAGAGTCGCTTAATTATGTACTAGAGCCAACTTCGTATAGGTTAGCTTGAAAGTATTAGGATATAAGACATTACAAGTATTACGAAGACTTGAAGAAGTGAAGAAGTAAGGAGCTACAACGACAACATCATCCTTCCACTTGAGGTTAGTGATATTTGACTTGAACTGTTTCATTCCCTAACGTATCTTTCAAATCATGCATATTGAAAACATAACTGCGAAGCATGAATGATTACACTCTAGTTAGACGTAGTATTAAGGAATACAATACGAAGTTTAACGCTTATCTTTTGAACTTCGTATATAAGACATCGACATAATCGTTTGAATGCTATTGTGATTATGTATGGGTATGAGGTGAAGATTTCATCCTAGGAAACAATGTTTATATTAGTTTAAAGGAAGTAAATTCATGAACTTGTTTCGTGAATCGAAAGGGAAATCGCTAGGCTTATTGGTATTGTTATTCACTGCATATCTTTTGAACTACCAATATGTGTGATTAGTATAATCGCTCATAACTTGTTTATGTTCTTGGTAAAACTATTAACAAGGCCTGACTTTTGTATTGGTATGACTTTTATTAGTGAAACCGATCTTAAGTAATCACCTGAGATGGTATGATCGATTTAGTGTTATTGGTATGACCAACTCTAGGCAAAGGGGAACCGATCCTATGAAGAGGTGCAACCGATCACAAGAGGGAATCGATCCTTGTAAGAGGTGCAACACGTTTTTAGTATATAGGGGAACCGATCCTATGAACATGTGCAACAAGTTTTTAGTGAAAGGGGAACCGATCCTATGGACATGTGCACCAAATACAAGTAGTTACCATAAGTATGTGGGGAACCGATCCTAGTACCTAGTCAACCGAATTTTTGGAAAGCTAGTGTGACTATGCACAGTACTCACATGGAGGTAGAACCGAAACTTGTTTTGGTAGAAACGTGAAACCCATGATTTGTGATTGAGTGTTCTTAATCAATCACATAGTTCTTGAAAGTCAGATGAACCAATTCTAAACTCGTTTGGAAATGTGGCAATTCGGTTTCAAGATTGTAAGTATGAAAGAGGACTTACAAAGTAAAGATGTCGACATACTTTGAACATGTGCAGTAACACTTATCTTTTATTGTTCAAAGATATTCCTTAATAGCTAAAGGAAAATCCCGGATCGAAAAAATAAGTTGAGAATCTTTTAATTAAGGTTTTTAATTTTATTTTTGGAAAATGAAAATTGGTAATGTGCATTAACTAATTGGAGATTTTCTAAGAGATTTTCGGTCAATGTTTGGACAAAGCATTTCCAGGAATTATGGAAACCGATTCTGGAATATATTGCATATCTTGAGAATATTTTCGGTTTTGGAAATTCCTTGGTATTCAAACTTCCTTGGTCTATAAATACCAAAGTTTGCATTTCTAGCAAACTAATCCTCAGAGCCAGCAAAACTACCTAGTTGTGTTGTTACTGGTGGAGCCGCCTATTCGGAGAGGAAAGTAACCTAATTAGGCGAAATCTCTTACGGACGCTCGGTTTAAAGACTTCTTTGGGATTGAGAAGCTCTATTAGTACCGTTGGTGGGAAACTAGATAATTGTGGTTTATTATTAGTTTTCGATTAATTTGATTGACTAACGGTTGTTAAACTTTGATTGCTCCTAGTTTGTTTATGCTTGAGAATCTTCTCTTCTGATATAAGATTCACTCAAACTAAATAGAAGTTTCGAAGGGGATCTTTAGACTGTTTGTAGATCTAAAGACGTCTTGTAATAATCCATTGTTAACGGACTCCGTCTGTGCGTGATTGATCACAAGAGATTCATGTTGATTGTGTGCAGGTGTTTATTGAAGATCTAAGAAGATTTGAAGACAAAGAAGACTTTGAAGATTTCTAATTTGGGTTCATAATCTTTGGTGTGCACAATACTTTTTTCGGTTAAAGAGGATCCAACTATAATCGGTTATCCTTGTGGTAGATTGGATTGATTAGTTGAGTAGATCGGCATCAATACGTTTCTTTGTGATTCAAGGTATTGATTGCAAAATCTAGACGATTACTTTGGTAATTGTTAGTAGATAGATCTAAGGACCTGACAAAGGAGTTTATTGAGATAAACGGAAGATCCTTTTGTCGAACTCACATCACTTGGTTGAAAAGAGTTGCTACCAAACAGATTTGTTGTTCCTTTACTGTTTGGAATACGAACCAAAGGAATTATTCCAAGTATGTGACTTATTTATAAGTTGGAGGCGTGGGAATACAGACGGAACTAAGTGAACTATAGGTTTAGTTTCTTGGTCTCAACTATACGAAGTTGGTTTGATTTTGTATTGCGGCTTAATCCTGAGAGTATTCAATTTTGGACAAGTTCCTGGGGTTTTTCTGCATTTGCGGTTTCCTCGTTAACAAAATCTTGTTGTGTCTTTTACTTTTCTATTTCCGCAATTATAATTGTTTTTATTATAATAGAAGTAAAATACACAAACGTTAATTCCTATTTACTTGATAGTAATCCTATTGTGTTTGGTTAAGTCCGAACCTCTTATCAAGTGAACATACTTCGTTGTTGTATTATCTCGATCTCGTATCCATAGACGATCACACGAAGTGTGAACCGATTAGTTGTATTGTCTCGACTCAGTCCATAGACAATCACTTTCGGAGAAAGGACTTGTAGGTGGAAAAGTTTTAGATTGAGGTATATTTGGGTACCCTCGTCTTTTCAATTGGTATCAGAGTGGGCAAACACGAAAAGATCTAACAATCTGTGTTTGGTGCGATCCAACCTATAAGAAATTGAATCTAATGGTCGATTCAGTTAACGTAATGGCAAGGATTTGACTACTTAAAAAATTCGTGGTGGAAAACGCGAATGAAGTTTGTAATGCTCTTGTTCCTAAATGTTTTAAGGATTGGAATTATGTCCATGTATCTCTTGGAAGACTTACATAATCAATGGGATATCATAGAATTGTATATCATTGTCTTGGATACTAACATGTTTAGTAGTAATGATACAATACTCTATGAGACAGGTTGTATCTCGAAAATGCATAAGATTCCTCTCAAAAATTTTCATTATATGAACCATGACTATTGCGTTCTAGAGAAATCTAGAATCTTGAATATATTTTGGATAAACTACCAAAGTATATATATGTACATTTTCAGCGCAAAGACTGTCAATGTATTGCCGTCTAGGAGGCGATTTTGGAAGATATGTATTCCTACAAGGAATGAGTTTTTAGTTAATATCTCTATTAACAATGGATTGCTTCATACACCTCACAACTGTTTTAATGAAGCAAGTGATCCTACATGGAATATGATTCTGATGGTATTTTTAACTAATATCATATTTTTTTCAAATTTATCTCTGTATACTCTAGTAAATTCTTGAGTAAATTTCAAGTGATACTATCAAATTCTGGTAATAAAAGAGTAAACAGATTTTTGGACAAAATCATGGAATCAATCCGAAATAAAGATCCAGTCCATGAAAAACTGGTTTTCCAAAAGAAATACCTAGATACAAAATCGGAATTGTTTCCCCACAAGCCTTGGTTTCCGATTTTGTTAGTATTTCCTAAAACTAGTTATTTCCGGTCTTTGATTTCAAGTCTTCCTATAAAAGATAATCTATTGCTAGGTATTCAAACATATTGGGGAAGATTGGTCAACACCGTAACTAGGGTTTTTCATATTTTCGCAAGTATGGGAAAGAGGAAATCAAGAGAAGAAATCTCTGAAACTGACAAGTTTGTCTTGAATCCATTTATTCCTTCTAGAGATATTGAGAAAATCAAGTATCCTCACTTGATCAAATGGAAGCATAATCTTACAAATTTTGTTGATAACACGTGTTTTGAAAGATATCAAGCTTTAAAGGGAGTAAGTTTCACTGAAGAAAAGAGATTCGATCCAGATGTTTTAGCAACTAGCTATGTGAAATTTGTTCAAGACCGAATCTGGGGAAATATGTTCGGATTTGAAAAATATTCACCTGATATAGTAAGATTTTTTTATGGTAATATTCACAATATTAATCATGAAAATCTCACTTTTAGCACTTTGGTTGGAAGTACTTTTCTTCATGTCAACAGAAAGATGATATCAACAATCATCAATTACAATGAGAAAGGGCATATAATTACAGGTTCTGAAATTGAGCACGATAACATTTCAAAACTTATCACTGGAAAAACTGTTGAATGGAAAAAGGGAAATATGTTAACCAAAGACATACCCTTACATCTAAGGATTTTCGGCAAACTTGTTGTAGCAACTCTGTTTGCTTGTACAAGAGATTCTTCTCTATGGAATAGAGAATTTGCTGAATTGATATACTACCTTCTTGAAGGCAAGAAACAAATTGATATTTCTGGAATAATTATCAATCAAATGATTAAAATCATTGAATCTCTAAATATCACAGGATTCCATAAAAATCTTGGATATCCCTGTCTCATCACCAAGTTGTGTGAAAGTGCAATAGGGAACAACTTTGGAGATGAGAAAGATACTAAAACTGTCTCTCAGGGAATTATCAATCGGATGAGTGGAACTCAAAAGGGATCTAGTATCTCATATGATCAAACCTATAGTAATGGAGATCTCATGTTCCACATTTTACGTCTTGGGAGACAATTGGACTGTATTCAGAAACAGTTGGCATTTGCCTATAGAGATGATCCGAAAACTCTTGAAGGAATCCTAATGATCAATAATGAGTTCCTAAAAGGAGAACAAGAAGAAGATTCTGATGAGCAAACAAATGAAGATTGACTTGTCTTCAAGAAAAATAAAAATAGACAGTAGTTTTTGATTTCTTTCAATAAAGTCTATTATGAATAAAACTATCTTATTATGAATACAATTATTTGATTTATAATTTTTCTTGTGATAGTTTATGTTTACATAGCCTGTGCTTGAATGCTTTATCTTATTGCTATGTATGTAGGATGTTTGATTTCGGTTTTCTAACCTTGATATTCGATCTCATATGTTGTGAACCCTTATGGTTTGGGTGACTTTTTGGTTTAGCAGGATTAAGTTCTAGCCCATGTTGGTAGGCTTTATCAAAGGATCATGAGGGGTTCTAATTGAAACAATATGTGAAAAAGTCACAATATGTTGAATCGTTTGGTTTAGCATAAAAGCATATGTGTTTCGTGGTTTCAACTTTTGCTTGCAATAGTTAAAACCGGTTTTCAACCTTTCTCTGGTAAAGGTTGGTTGTTGTTATTCTTTTGTTTTGCATAAGGATGACAACATAATGATATTTCGATATCAATTCTCCCTGGAAGAAGATGCAAACATATTGGATAAGAGGATGCGAAATTTGAGGTAACGACTTTGTTAGTTAATCGTTTTCCTGTTTAAGAAAAGCCTGAGTTTATTGCGTATATTTATTGCTTTTTCTTAACAAAATTTCGGTACAATTGATGTTTTATTCCATTATTTGTGTATGAATGTGTGTGGGATTCAATTGTTCCGGTTAAGAAAAACTATTGTTATCTTGCTTTATTGTTTGGTATCAATCGTTTAGGCTTACAAAATTTCGGTGCAATTGCGGTGCTTTAATGTTTATGTTGTTTCAATTGCTTCCGGTTGAGGTGAATAATTATGCAAGTTGATTTATTTGGTTTGTATGAATTGTTTATGACTCAAGGAAAGAAAAGGTTTACGGGATGAATTGTTTAGTCCAATTCAATTCCGGATAAGAGAAACTAAGTTAATTCTGATCTTAGTTAGACTTATCAAAGTGGAGGTTTCGGTTATTCAAGTCTAATCGAATGCATTCACAAGAAATTCTAGTTAACTAACCTAGTACTTGTCTTGTTTAAAAGTTAAAGGTCTAAGTTATATGGATAATTAGAACCTGATGAGAAAAATAGAGTTATCTTTATTTTGGTCTTATCGAACAAGCGATTGTATTTGTACAATCGGTTTAGCAAAGGAACTAAGGTGCTTAGTCGATTTTTGGTTTGCTAAACTATTAAGTAAAATTGCTTCGGGCAATTGTTTCCTTGGTAACATATCAAAATAAAATTACTTTCTAGTTTCGGTTTTGATATTGGTTATCAAAAATGGTGTGTGGAACCCTCGTGGCTTAACTCTTATAGGTTTACAAGTCTATTTTGAGATTTGTAAGATCCTTTCGATTTGTCCTTTATTTGCTCGTACCTTTGTCATTTTGTGACAAAAAGGGGGAGAAATATATGGAGTAAACAAGTGATACTGGTATTGATTTATATTGATTGGTATCACTAAGGGAAAGGACATTGGTGCTTAAACGTTTATCTAACTAAATACTAAAGCATAGACTAAGGGGGAGTAGCATATCATATGATACTTGTAGTTATATGGACTACAAATGAATAATAAAGACGTGTGGATTGATAAAATCTACCTATCTTACCTTTAGGGGGGGGTATTAGCTTTGTTATTATAATGTCAACAACGGCATTTATGGATTGAATGAATACAAGTTATCGTGCTGTTGAATTTGGGAATCAAGCGTATGTGTAATAAATTCTAGTAATTTATTTATCCATATGATGTAAGAGTTTTGTCACTAAAATTGACAAAGGGGGAGATTGTTAGAGCATAGCTCGGTTGAACCCACCAAGCGTTGGTATGTCAAGTTTGGTTGTCATATTTTAGTGAACCAAAACTTATTTAAAGAGTCGCTTGATTATGTACTAGAGTCAACTTCATATAGGTTAGCTTGAAAGTATTAGGATATGAGACATTACAAGTATTGCGAAGACTTGAAGAAGTGAAGAAGTAAGGAGCTACAACGACAACATCATCCTTCCACTTGAGGTTAGTGATATTTGACTTGAACTGTTTCATTCCCTAACGTATCTTTCAAGTCGTGCATATTGATAACATAACTGCGAAGCATGAATGATTACACTTTAGTTAGACGTAGTATTAAGGAATACAATACGAAGTATAATGCTTATCTTTTGAACTTCGTATATAAGACATCGGCATAATCGTTTGAATGCTATTGTGATTATGTATGGGTATGAGGTGAAGATTTCATCCTAGGAAACAATGTTTTACATTAGTTTAAAGGAAGTAAATTCATGAACTTGTTTCGTGAATCGAAAGGGAAATCGCTAGGCTTATTGGTATTGTTATTCATTGCATATCTTTTGAACTACCAATATGTGTAATTAGTATAACCGCTCATAACTTGTTTATGTTCTTGGTAAAACTATTCACAAGGCCTGACTTTTGTATTGGTATGACTTTTATTAGTGAAACCGATCTTAAGTAATAACCTAAGGTGGTATGATCGATTTAGTGTTATTGGTATGACCAACTCTAGGCAAAGAGGAACCGATCCTATGAAGAGGTGCAACCGATCACAAGAGGGAATCGATCCTTGTAAGAGGTGCAACACGTTTTTAGTAGATATGGGAACCGATCCTATGAACATGTGCAACAAGTTTTTAGTGAAAGGGGAACCGATCCTATGGACATGTGCAACAAATACAAGTAGTTACCATAAGTATATGGGGAACCGATCCTAGTACCTAGTCAACCGAATTTTTGGAAAGCTAGTGTGACTATGCACAATACTCACATGGAGGTAGAATCGAAACTTGTTTTGGTAGAAACGTGAAACCCATGATTTGTGATTGATTGTTCTTAATCAATCACATAGTTCTTGAAAGTCAGATGAACCAATTCTAAACTCGTTTGGAAGTGTGGCAAATCGGTTTCAAGATTGTAAGTATGAAAGAGGACTTACAAAGTAAAGATGTCGACATACTTTGAACATGTGCAGTAACGCTTATCTTTTATTGTTCAAAGATATTCCTTAATAGCTAAAGGAAAATCCCGGATCGAAAAAATAA
This sequence comes from Papaver armeniacum, assembly GCA_023531295.1. Lineage (NCBI taxonomy): Eukaryota > Viridiplantae > Streptophyta > Magnoliopsida > Ranunculales > Papaveraceae > Papaver > Papaver armeniacum. The sequence continues at coordinate 53,923 of JAJJWW010003176.1, read as the reverse complement.
GTTGAGAATCTTTTAATTAAGGTTTTTAATTTTATTTTTGGAAAATGAAAATTGGTAATGTGCATTTACTAATTGGAGATTTTCTAAGAGATTTTCGGTCAATGTTTGGACAAAGCATTTCCAGGAATTTTGGAAACCGATTCTGGAATATATTGCATATCTTGAGAATATTTTCGGTTTTGGAAATTCCTTGGTATTCAAACTTCCTTGGTCTATAAATACCAAAGTTTGCATTTCTAGCAAACTAATCCTCAGAGCCAGCAAAACTACCTAGTTGTGTTGTTACTGGTGGAGCCGCCTATTCGGAGAGGAAGTAACCTAATTAGGCGAAATCTCTTACGGACGCTCGGTTTAAAGACTTCTTTGGGATTGAGAAGCTCTATTAGTACCGTTGGTGGGAAACTAGATAATTGCGGTTTATTATTAGTTTTCGATTAATTTGATTGACTAACGGTTGTTAAACTTTGATTGCACCTAGTTTGTTTATGCTTGAGAATCTTCTCTTCTTATATAAGATTCACTCAAACTAGATAGAAGTTTCGACGGGGATCTTTAGACTGTTTGTAGATCTAAAGATGTCTTGCAATAATCCATTGTTAACGGACTCCGTTCTGTGCATGATTGATCACAAGAGATTCAAGTTGATTGTGTGCAGGTGTTTATTGAAGATCTAAGAAGATTTGAAGACAAAGAAGACTTTGAAGATTTCTGATTTGGGTTCATAATCTTTGGTGTGCACAATACTTTTTTCGGTTTAAGACTATAATCGGTTTATCCTTGTGGTAGATTGGATTGATTAGTTGAGTATATCGGCATCAATATATTTCTTTGTGATTCAAGGTATTGATTGCAAAATCTAGACGATTACTTTGGTAATTGTTAGTAGATAGATCCAAGGACCTGACAAAGGAGTTTATTGAGATAAACGAAAGAGACTTTTGTCGAACTCACATCACTTGGTTGAAAAGAGTTGATACCAAACAGATTTGTTGTTCCTTTACTGTTTGGAATACGAACCAAAGGAATTGTTCCAAGTACGTGACTTATATATAAGTTGGAGGTGTGGGAATACAGACGTAACTAGGTGAACTATAGGTTTAGTTGCTTGGTCTTAACTATACGAAGTTGGTTTGATTTTGTATAGAGGCTTAATCCTGAGAGTATTCAATTCTGGACAAGGTCCTGGGGTTTTTCTGTATTTGCGGTTTCCTTGTTAACAAAATCTTGCTGTGTCTTTTACTTTTCTATTTCCGCAATTATAATTGTTTTTATTATAATTAGAAGTAAAATACACAAACGTTAATTATTATTTACTTGATAGTAATCCTATTGTTTTGGTTAAGTCCGGACCTCTTATCAAGTTGTTGATGGTGGTTTTTAAACAAGGGGTAAAATCGTAAAACCCCATGACCTAGTGTTACCCGCAACACATTAACTAAGAGCATTTAACTCAGGTGTAAATAATTAATAGGGGTATTTTTTCAAAATACCAGATTAGGGTTTTCAACACAGAACCCTAATTCCAAAACCAAGCCGCACTCTGCGCACCATGGCAGCAATGCCAAACCAAGCCGCACTCTGCGCACCATGGCAACCATGCCAAACCAAGCCGCACTCTGCGCACCATGGCAGCAATGCCAAACCAAGCCGCACTCTGCGCACCATGGCAACCATGCCAAACCAAGCCGCACTCTGCGCACCATGGCAACCATGCCAAACCAAGCCGCACACTGCGCACCATGGCAACCATGCCGAACCAAGCCGCACTCTGCGCACCATGGCAACCATGCCAAACCAAGCCGCACTCTGCGCACCATGGCAACCATGCCAAACCAAGCCGCACTCTGCGCACCATGGCAAAGAATGCCAAGCCAAGCCGCACTCTGCGCACCATGGCAACAACGCCAAACCAAGCCACATATCGCACACCATGGCAACAATGCCAAATCTCCAAGCCGCTATGCCATTGGCACACGCCAAATATAGCGCCTAGGCTTGCAAGACTTGCAACTAGGTCAACATGGCCGCACATGCCATTGGCACATGCCAATACGTGCCGCAAGCCATATTCCAAGTCGCTATGCCATTGGCACACGCCAAATATAGCGCCCTAGGCTTGCAAGACTTGCAACTAGGTCAACATGGCCGCACATGCCATTGGCACATGCCAATGCGTGCCGCAAAGCCATATTCCAAGTCGCTATGCCATTGGCACACGCCAAATATAGCGCCCTAGGCTTGCAAGACTTGCAACTAGGTCAACATGGCCGCACATGCCGTTGGCACATGCCAATGCGTGCCGCAAGCCATATTCCAAGTCGCTATGCCATTAGCACACGCCAAATATAGCGCCCTAGGCTTGCAAGACTTGCAACTAGGTCAACATGGCCGCACATGCCAATACGTGCCGCAAGCCATATTCCAAGTCGATATGCCATTGGCACACGCCAAATATAGCGCCCTAGGCTTGCAAGACTTGCAACTAGGTCAACATGGCCGCACATGCCATTGGCACATGCCAATACGTGCCGCAAGCCATATTCCAAGTCGCTATGCCATTGGCACACGCCAAATATAGCGCCCTAGGCTTGCAAGACTTGCAACTAGGTCAACATGGCCGCACATGCCATTGGCACATGCCAATACGTGCCGCAAGCCATATTCCAAGTCGCTATGCCATTGTCACACGCCAAATATAGCGCCCTAGGCTTGCAAGACTTGCAACTAGGTCAACATGGCCATTGCACATGCCATTGGCACATGCCAATACGTGCCGCAAGCCATATTCCAAGTCGCTATGCCATTGGCACACGCCAAATATAGCGCCCTAGGCTTGCAAGACTTGCAACTAGGTCAACATGGCCGCACATGCCATTGGCACATGCCAATACGTGACGCAAGCCATATTCCAAGTCGCTATGCCATTGGCACACGCCAAATATAGCGCCCTAGGCTTGCAAAACTTGCAACTAGGTCAACATGGCCGCACATGCCATTGGCACATGCCAACACGTGCCGCAAGCCATATTCCAAGTCGCTATGCCATTGGCACACGCCAAATATAGCGCCCTAGGCTTGCAAGACTTGCAACTGGGTCAACATGGCCGTACGTGCCATTGGCACATGCCAAACACACACGTTGGTAGCCTAACTTGCAAGCCGTGCAACCTACCACCAAGGCATTCCGCACATGCCATTGGCACATGCCAAACACACACGCTGGTAGCCTAACTTGCAAGCCGTGCAACCTACCACCAAGGCATTCCGCATATTCCATTGGCACATGCCAAACACACACGCTGGTAGCCTAACTTGCAAGCCGTGCAACCTACCACCAAGGCATTCCGCACATGCCAAACACACACGCTGGTAACCTAACTTGCAAACCGTGCAACTTACCACCAAGGCATTCCGCACATGCCATTGACACATGCCACACGCGCCACTAGCAGCGCCACTTGCACTCAAGATGCAACCAACACTCGAGACATCGATACAAACCGGGGGATGCTTCTTTAGGGTTTTGGTTTGGCGGTCACAGCATGCAGCGTACACTACGCTCACATTAAGAAAGCGTGAAAAGGAATAAAGCGGTCAAATAAATGGGGAAATAATGGTGAAAACGTTTTCACCCATAAACACCTTGCGGTTACCACCTCCTCCCATTATTTCACCCTTTACTCTCTTCCTTCATGAGGCCAGGGTACGTTTCAATCTCGACTTGTATAAATAGGTCTTACCTATTTCCACCCGGACAACAAGTCTCGGTCGGGAGAAATATACTACACTTACACTCTCGTAAAGGCAACTTTGCAAGCTCTCTCAAAAGCTTCCATCTCTTGCAAGCTTCCTAAGCTTTCACTTTCTGATACAAGTCGAGATACTACTCTCCTCAAAAACCTTTCTTTGCTTCCCTCCCCAAATCAACCCTTCTCCTCCACTTTGTGACCGAAGCAAGTCTGGAACGGCCATTTCTTGGTTTAGGCCGGACTTGTACAAATCGATCTCTCGAACCTATAAAGTGCTCACGTGCAGCACATTTGTTTAGGGTTTGAATCAGCTTCTCACTCACCCACCAAAATTACCGAAACCAGCAGAAACGATTTTCACCCATAAACACAAGTAAACATACTTTGTTGTTGTATTGTCTCGATCTTGTATCCATAGACAATCACATGAAGTGTGAACCGATTAGTTGTATTGTCTCGACTCAGTCCATAGACAATCACTTTCTGAGAAAGGACTTATAGGTGGAAAAGTTTTAGATTGAGGTATATTTGGGTACCCTCGTCTTTTCATAAGTATTTCATCATTTCGTTTTTTTAGAAATCTTATTTAAAAGTCTAGATCTAAGTACAAGAAGGGTGGATCTCACTTTTTAATGACAAGTTCATCTTTCCGTACACATGTTTTTAGATTTATAAATCTCAAAAGACTTGTAAACTCGTAGATATATATATATATATATCTTCTAAAACACCTTCAAAAAAGCGTAAATGGTCATTTTTTTTCGCTTAAACACATTTTGTACGAGAACATATCCTATGGATCTGAGTATCTCTGACTACTAGGGAATCTCAGTGAAAATTAAAGGAGAACAAACCTTGGACTCATTTATGAACCAAGGGTCTTTGTTGAACTGACACGTTCTTTTAAACAGTTACCGACATCTTTTGTTGCTTTTTTTCTCCACCTGAGTGTAATTTAAGAACTCAATCCCAACTATTGGACAGTTCCATTAAATTCGACCTCAAAAAACATTTCACAGCCGTCCTTGTGAACAAAACATTAACTATTATTTTTAACGAAGGTACCTGCAAAACGTACCCTACCAGTTTACTCTCTGTTTTCAGGTCAAAACGAAGGTAGGGAAAAACCAAGCAATGTACCGTCCATCTCATTCCCACCCTCACACTGGGAAGATCTCAAACTATGAAGCTGACAAAGGTTAGCTGCCAACCGACGCGAATGAACCAGACGAATGAAGCTAACGCGAATGAACCAAAGGAATGAAGCTGAAGATGTTCAAAGTGAAGCAGCACAAAGGTTAGTTGCCAACCTGGGTTGCACGGACGCACCGTTTTAGGCACAGTGTCCGTGTCGGACGCACAGGGGACAAAGGACGCAGATCTGACGCGGCAACGACGCGTGTCAGACGCGTGCACATGCGCGTCCCACGTGATTTTGCTTTGGACGCAGCCTGGACACTATTGAGGACGCAAATGGGCCTTGTGGACGCGGGGGCTTGGACCAATCTGAAAGAACTAAACTAGTTTTTTCCTTCACAAAGTGTCTACAAAAATTCGAACATGGGTCTTTGTTGCCTATATGTACCTAATAAACCACCAGACCACTTGAGAGTTTGTGATTTATGACATGCATGCTGTAAATACAGTCTAATAAAACAGAAAATCTTATTCCACACCATTGTTTATTCAATAAAATGTGATTAAGGAAGAATTTTCATCCTTTTATGGGTAAAAATATATATGAAATTACAGATATATTATTATATAATAATATGTATATACGTGTCTGCGTCCTGATTTTTTGAGAATGTGGGCGAGTCCGCGTCAGCGTCGTATCGTGTCCGCGTCGTCGAGTCCGTGTCCGTGTCCGTGCAACCCAGCTGCCAACCGACCACCTGTTTGTGTTGAAGGAACGTGGAAAATATTAGGAGCAGAAGCACTTTATGGAATGCCCCTACCAGAACCAGCTCCCATTACGCAGCCTTCTGCTCGTAACAAAGAGTTACATCCATCAGAGGGATGAGAAATGTGACGCCACTGTCTGTGGACCCTGATGCTCCCTTCATAGAAGACAAAGTGGACGACTCTCAGAATCCGACATACATCACACCTCAGGGAGGCAGAGCCTCTAATGAGTAACAGATGGCGGCTCAGGTAGCATCTTTGTTACAACGAAACAAGGAGCATGGGGACGTTGTAAAGACCCTCAAGCTCGTCAACGCTATTTGACTGGTCTAGCGATGATCAAGAGACGTCTTAGTTGCTAATAACTTGATTAGTTTAACACGAACGTTAATTAATAGGAATTAATCTAACAACAAACTAGATACGAAACTAGTACCGCTAGATAGATCTCGAAAAGTTATGCGAAATGGGCATCTCGAACGTGTCATTCGGATACCGGACGAAGAAGAAATCATCGGAATAGTGAGAAGGGAAAAATAGTACTTTTGCAGACACGTTGTGGCTGCCCTTATCAAAGAAAGTGGGTGTCCTAGTAATTCATTTGGTCTTATCATCTACGCCAGATGGAGGAAATCCTCTATTTCATTTCTTTTCTTCTTTCTTTCTCTCTGTTTCTTCTTTCTTCTTTTCTTTCTTCCCTGTTCTTCATTCGATAGAGAGCTGGGAGATTAAATTGAGTTTTGTGATCGTGAGGGTTAAGAAAAGATCAACGTGTGATTGTTGGTGATGGTGTTGATGTTTATTGAGTTCGGGAAAGAAGAAGCTGATGTTGTTATGATCAGAAAGCTAGGCTTTCCATGTGGGTTTAAGATATGGAGGAATTGATTAATTAAAGGAGTATTTGAGTAGTTTGCAGAACTAAAGGGGTGTATAATCGAAGTTCTGAAGTTGATTCGGTGATGAATCGATGAGCTAGGGTTTCTCAAGATGAACTGGAATTTCGATTAGAGATGAATAACATGAATTAAGGAGTGGATTTGTTGATTGATGAACATGGTGAAGTTAAATGGATGTTTATGGAGTTGTTCATGAAGAATTGAAGAGTTAGGGTTGTAGTTGCAGGAAATCCTACACTACACCCCTCACTAGATTATACACAATTAAGTCATTTTAAGAGGAATGATTATGTTTTCTATTGATTGAATACTTGAATCTTTACAATATGAAATAGAAATGAGTTAAAGAATTACAATCACTCTAAAAATTTCTCTCTCCTCCAGACTTGCTTAACAATTCAAAAAGAACCCCCTACAACAGATTTACTCAACCCTTTATATAAGGTAGTACACAGTGGATGACAACTAAGTTGTCCTTTATTTTCGGGAATGTCTTGCGAAATATCGCAAGTGTACATGTATCAATTCTCGCGACACTCCTAAATTTCGCTGAATCTTCACATCTTTCTTATGTTTTGGCTTTCGTCATTCATTGTGTCATTTATTTTACTTCCCTGCGACTCCCTCGCAATGTCCTCATTTACTAATCTCGCGAAGTATTGATGTCGTGATATTCTGATCCTACATCTTGCCTCTTCTCATGTCTTCTCTGCGAAGGAGAGAATGTCATGAGAACCAATATTTCGAAATGCCGCAATTGTCCATCAATTGTTCATCTTTATCTGTTTCACTCCCGTACTTTTACACGGAATTTATTATAAATGTTTCTTCTTCCACTCTTTTCTTGACACGTTTCTTTCAACCGTTTATTCTTGACCATTCACGTCCCATCTCGCATTAAATGCATTTGTTTTCTCGATGATTCTTCTCTCTATATATAGTTTTCTCACCCTTCTCTTATTCTCTTTTATTTTCCCTCTGCAACTTTTCTTCAACTTTCTTCCTCCGCAATTTGCGCTTCTACTACTGTAAATCTTCCCTTCTTTCTTTCTCTTGATCTTCAATTCTCTAATCATTCCCATACTTCTAAAAATGGCTTCACTTGGTCGTATATATAAACCTCTTTTTATTGAAGCTCAAAAGAATTTACAAGAGAAGGGATTCATCCTATCAACCATTCCTGATCAAGAATCTTCATCTATACTTTCTGCAAAATTGTTTTCTGATCATCAGTGTGATGATCAGAAAATCATAATCTCGCTAGGTCAAATCCTCGCAGGCCTTCCCATTCCTCTCTATAATCCCGAGATGCCTTTATTCTATGAAATTCTTGCTCACGAGAAATTCTCGCGAGCTATTTATCAACTAAGCGGTGATTGCATCCGTCTAATGCTTGAATTCGCCAACCGTGGCGCAGGTAAGGGATCTTTATATCCTGATGATGTCAAAGATCCTAGATTTGCAAATTTAGAAATAGTCACGGAGAAGTATACTGTAGAAAACTTTTTTGCAAATTATGAAGTAATAAATATGAGAAATGATAAATCTCGCTGGGGTGCTCGATTGAAGAGAAAAGATAATATTTCCAGTGATAAGTTGCTTATGCAAGATATTGACTGGCACTCGGGCAAAAATAATGTTCCTCGGTACTCCAAAGATGAGAAATGGTGGGTCGTTCCTCTATTTTTGAGCGGACCTTATATTGCAGGCTCTCATACACTCCCTGCGAATCTCGCAAACTATCATCCTTGGGAATTTAAGTGGCCCGAGAAGGCAAAAGAGGTATATTTCCTATTTCAGGTTTGCTTTACGATATTTCCTTCCTCTTATATTTATTAGACTTGTAAAATTTTCAGATTGCCAAATTAAAAAAAGAGTTATAAAAGACGTCCAAAGGCGAGTACTCTGGCGATACTCCGATCAATCACGGATGAAGTAAGAAATACTTTCTTTTGTTATTTTTAACAATATTGTTGCCTATGTTTCTTATCTTCATTCGTGTGCAAAGGTTGTTGAAGAAATTAACATTCCCGAAGCTGCGAAGGTTAAGGGCAAGAATAAAATCACTCTTCGCAAGGATAAATCTTCTGCTCCATCTTCTAAAAAAACGGAAAGTCCATCCCTCTTCTCGTTCTAGTTCCCAAACCAGCGAGAGTTCTGATGAAGATGAAAATGAGGCTGATACTTCTTTTGCAAAGGAGAATCATTCGGTCGCTTCTGCTATGGCGCAATTGTCTAGTGTGTTCTCTGATTCTATGCAAGGATTGGGAGATGATCATTTATCTGCCACCTGCGAAGCTCTCGCTAATATCTGCGATGCCCCCCTGTTAGAGGATAATGATTCTTTTCGCGGAGTTTCCCGAACAATGACTCCCAGTTTCTTAAATGAACTCAGTGCTTTGGTATGTTCATATTTCTTTATTTCTTTGCGATTTCGATTATAAACCTTATCTTAACAATTTCTTTACTTTCCTTTATAGTCTGGGAGAGCTTCCTTTGTTGTTGCCTCAGACCTCGAGAAAAGACGCAACAATCTTGAGAGGAAAAATCTTCAATAAGGAGAAGAACAAAGAACTAGAAATTGAAGTTGCGACATCTCGCAAGAAGGATGCTAAAATTCAACAGTTGGAAGTTGAGTCTTCTTCCCAAAAGGACAAAATATCTACTCTTCAAAGTGTTAATCAGCAACTTTATGGTATAACACCCTTCTCTTTTCTTCATTTCCACTTTATCATTTATTTTTCTTTGCCCGACTTATCATTTTCGCAGACATTTATAATCTTTCCCGACGAAGCCATCCTTCTCCATTCATTCCCTGAACCTATGGATGATGATGCTCTTCTCGCTCATCTCAATGAATCTTTAAGTAGTTCTTCAAACAAGATTAATTCTCTCTCATTAAATGAACTTCGATCCAAATTTCATCTTTTAGAAATTGAACATAGATCTAGTTTAGGTTTAGCCAACCGATTTAAACGTTTATATCTTGACTCCCAAGAGAGTAATAATATTCTAAGGAAAAAGATTAGCAGCCTCATAGATGATAAGGATCGCATTGCTAATCAAGGTGCACAAGCATTAGCAAAATTTCAAAAAACTATTCTTGAAGTCCAAATTGAACGAGATGAATCCCTTCGCCAAAATGCCATACTTAATGAGCGAGAAAATCAAATTCGTTCACTTCTTGTTATAAATAATGATGATGAATTCGCTTGGGCTGCGAAGGTTCTAGATAATGCCAGAAATAACTTAGGTGTTAACGTCGGTCTTCATGCTGAGCATAATGCCTTGGTTAAAGATATGATTTCTGACAGAGAAGGTTGTTTTACTATTCTTCATTATTTTTCCCGCTTCTTTTTTACGAAATTGTTATTAAGCTGCTAACTCATTGTCATTTGTTCGCAGAATCTGAGAAGTGGTTTCAAACTAGAATCAAGGAACTTGAATCTGAGAAAGCACAACTTGCAAAAACTTCTCTTTCGCAATGACAAATATTCTAAGATGAAGAAGCAACTACAAACTACTGTGGCGAATTTCAATAATGATGTTGTTCGTTTTCGCAACCAAACTATTGAACAAATTTGCAATGATCACAACATTCCTCTTTCTTCATATCCTTGTCTTCTCGATGAAATTCCTGATAATATGCCTTGCTCAGATGTCTCTGATAGTGATGTAAGCGAAGAAGAAGAATCTGATAAAGAATCTGATGAAGAAGAATAAGTTGCTAGATTGTTCCATTTTCCTTTCTCTTCTTGTGATATTTGTACATTTATCCTTCTGACCTTCCATTTTGTAATCTCTTACTGTAAATCTATCATATGAAAATAAATAACAAATTTTTATTCTAATCATTCCCATACTTGCCTCTGTTATTTATTTTCAAATGATATAAATCAAGTCGATAATCTTTAAGTAATGATACTTCTTAATTTCGCAATTGCTGTTGCTGATTCTTCTCAAATAAATGAAGAAATATAATCGTATTCGCAAGCTTGTTTGCTTACTCGATTTCTTGTGTTACTTTATTATCATTTATGTTGAAATTTATCATTGCGACAAAATGCAGGACGTCGTTACATTTTCATGTAATGACCCATTGATCTTGTCTTATCATTGTTTTTGTGTGGTCTTATTTTTCCTTCCTAGTTAAAGGTCTTATTTTGCCACCCCTCATTTTGCATCAATATGACAGGTCTAAATATTCTTGCGAACATAAAATCCCTTCACATTGACGTCTTGCGACAAGATCGCAGGACGTCCTTACACTTTCATGTAATGACCCATTGATCTTGTCTTATCATTTCTTTAGTATTTTTGCCTCTGCAGGATATTTCATTTGCGACAATATGATAGGCCTAAATGTTCTTGCGAATATAAAGCCCCATGACATTGCCGTCTTGTGACACTTATCAGCTCCCTAATGGAGGGTGCCGCCCTTATCATCTCCCTGGTTGCCCCATCAAGGAGGCGTACATCGGCCATACAAAACTAGCTCCTCCCATCCGGTCTTAACAACAACCAGTTGTTTTCGCAGCCTCTTATCCCTTATACCTATAGGGTTTATGGTTACGAGACTGCACCCTAAGTGGAGTTTTCTTCGGGCCGAGTGCAGCATGTGCCAAGACTTGCCAAGAATGGCCGGGACACTTCAAATGTCCCAGGCACTCTTGGCTCAACCGTGTACCTCGGCGCCTTGAGCATACACTGACTCCTTGGAAGAGACCCTCGGACATCCAACCAGGGTATAACCTTATATATATAGTTGGAAATCCAAGGTATCTCTCCCGGATAGGCTTTCATGGGCCCCAAATTTTCCATGACTCAGGTTCCAGGGGCGGTGTAACCTTTTCCCTAAGCCATGTCAAGAGATACCCCCTTATATGACGCACTTTAGGTCTTACATTTGCCTCTTGCGAAATATCATTCGCGAACTAGGGTGTACGCCATAAAGGTTCGTCCCATTCACTCACTCTTTCATTTTTGTTAATTCATTCAATCATTCATTTTTGGTTTTCTCTTGTTATTTTGTTTGCGAAGCTATCGCACAATCTTGCATTGTTTATTCATTTTTGGTTTTCAATTCTTCAATCAAATTTTCATACATTCTTGATGGCGAGATTCTCGCGTATTTCTTCTTCAATTACTGTTTCTTCCTCTTACTCTTGATATGCCTTTATCATTGATTTTGATAATAATGATTATTCACTTCTTACACTTTTTGCTCCCCGCTCTCTGCCTCTGCACCATTCAAACCTCTTAATGATTCCTTTCCATCATGATTTTCCACTGTTTTCATGCACTTGCTTCGCGATGTATCTTCACCTCTTGTATCTATGGTATCCACCATCAATCTTTCTCTTCTTTGTTCATCTTTTATATTTTGCTTCCAGCCCTTTTCTTTTTGCAGCTCTTTCCTCGCAACTCTCCACATCAATCTCATAATATTTTTGTCCTTCCATCCAGTCTCCCTTTATAACTCCAACACCGCTAGGATGAGGAAACTTTATACACTGATGATAAGTCGACGCTACACCCAAAATTTCGTACAACCATGGCCTTCCGATCAATGCATTATAAGGAGACTCCACATCGACTACACAGAACAAAATTGGAGCTGGATAATGAAGAATGGATTGAATGATTGAAGAAGGAGAAGTCTGTAACGGAACTTGGTAGTGGTGATGATTATCGGTAGTGGGGATTCGAGTTGCCATTAATGGCCGGAGGAGATGATAAAGAAGAAGAACAGGGACCGATCAAGACAGGGAAGTGGTAAAGAATCTGAAACCGAGTTTGAGCTGTTGGTTGACTGAGATTGTCGAGCAGAAAAGGGAGCAGTCTGAGAAGGAAATGGAGAAGTTAGAAATATATGAAAATCTAGGCAATGAATAGCGGAAACAGTGAGTTATGAGAAGGATGGATGATGGTGCTCGATAGTCTGTGGTAGTTATATCAAATGAAGGGGTTTCTGCATTATTGATCGGAGTTTCTGTTGGTAGTTGGAGAACGAGAAAAGATGGAGCCAGTTGGGATTGGACTGAGTTGAACGAACTCAGATGTTTTATAAACTCACAGATAGTCGAGTGTCCGTGCGACGTATGGCCGGAAACACAAAACTCAGGGAAATAAAATACTCACGGTGACTTGAGTATCCGTGAATCTGACGGGAGTAAACTAAAAATCCAGGGAGAAAATATTTTCACGGAAACTATTCTGTCCGAGAGAAATTTTGGAAGCATAAGAAAAATACCTTGTCAGTTCCAAGGGACTGACAGGAAAATGAGTTCAATGGGCTGGACTATCCACCTTTGAACGTGGGCCCATGCATCTGTTTATTCATAATTACATGAGATAGACTTCGGCCGTGACCTTCTTACGGGAATTTGGCCAAGTTTTGGCAAGCAATTTAGCACTGGATCTAGCACGGGATTTCTACAACTTGGAGACTATATAAGAGAACTTCTTAATCATAATATACATCTCTACATCTCATATAAGATACTTTTGATCTTCATAAAATATTTTAGGGTTTACCCCTTTTTGGGGGAAACCGAGAAACGGTGTAAACATGAGAGGCTAAACTTTTGTTGATTGAGGATGAATTCAATGTTCTAGCGTGAAGCTCTATTATTATACAAGTTTGTTCGGAGTTTTAATCACATCATCGTTTGTTTTCACTATTTGATCTTTATGAGTAATTATTGGATTGATTTGGAGTGCACGCTCGATTGATTTACTAATTGTTCTATTGCTAGTATTGAGTTAGGAGATAAGTAATCGTCGAATAATTCATACACAAGTAGAAATCGCGAGACCTTGCAGAGGGATTCTGTGGAGCAATTGCGAGTGAAGATAACACCAGCAAGTGGACCTTGAGCTAAGAGTTTAACTACGGGATCAACCTAATTCACAAAGCCTAAGCGTTCGATCGGATTACACCTTGAGTGAGCTACTACTTGGTGGTTCGTTTGGATAGAATCTGATATTGGAGAGCTTTTATATCCGTGGTAAAAGGAGTTTTGAGGATAGCACTGAGCTAGCTGCTACTCTACGGTTGGTGATGAATGGTTCTAACGAAGATAGATAAGTATACTAATCCAGCTTATCGCTTGGTAACGAAAGGATTCCTTGATCATCTCTTTCTTTTTTTATTTGTTATTCTTTTTATTTCACTTTAAAACAATCCCCCTTTGTGTCTTTTATTATTTTGCTGAACCAAATACATATCAATTACACAGCTCTCTGTGGGAACGATCCTTACTACCGCTATATTATTTATTTAATTAGTGGGAAATATATTGAATAATTTGTTGTGGTTACGACACGCATCAAATTTTGGCGCCGCTGCCGGGGAGCGGTTGTTAATTGATTTGTTATTTGTTTAGCTTGTTTTCTGTTTTTAGATTTTTTCTTGTGTTCTTGTGAGTCGTCATGTTTCCTTACGAACATAACATGTACGGAGCACAAGATCAATCATCATATTATAGTGGTAATCAATTTGGATTTCAATCTCATTCATATAACAACTACCAACCATACCCCACGGAGCCTTATGGATACTCTCATACATATCAACAACCTTATGACGGGTATGTAAGTGAGCAATCAAAGGGATGGGAGGATAGTTATGCTTCTGATCAGCTTGTTTTCTAGTAATGTGCGATGATGAGAGAGTGTGGAAAGACCTACTCCTCTTTATCATGTTCTTTCGTCATTTATGTCAAAAGAAGAGATACAAAAGATGAAAATTTCATCGTGAATAATGGAGGAAAACGTATTAATATCAGAAAACTTTCTAAGCAATATGATCAGTTAGAAGAAGCTGTAGCATTAGAAAAGACTCTCGAAGAAATTAACAAGGTAATACGAACAGAACTTCAACGTCGTTGGGATATTGAAGATTATGAGGTTGATGAAGACTCGGATGAATACGAACAACCTTTGGAAAATCCTTGCAATAATGGTAATGTTATTTCAACTCTGGATCATAATAACGATCACTCGCCTATTCAAAAGGAGGAGAATGAATATGACATAACCGTTGTTATAAATGGTGTAACATACTCAAACAATGATTTTAGGATTTGCACCAATGAACTAGAATTCTAGGAGATGATTCTGATTCCGATGAAGAGTTTGTTGAAGAAATAGAGATTGAGAATGAAACCAAATTGGTTGAAGTTGTGGAAGACCCAACTGAACTTGCCAAGGATTATATTGATGATGAGATTACGGTTGAAGGCATTTAAGAATGGCTAAATAGTTTGATAGAGGACCACGATACAGACGAGGTAAATAATTCATTACAATTCTTTAAGAATAATGAGGATCCTGTAATACAAGAGATTGTGGAAGTTTTGTCTAATCCTTTGCATATTTCTAAATCTTTTGATCTACATCACTTAGGATTGGAGTTGTGTGCTTCCAAAGTTTTAACGTATTATTTTGCTTCTAAGTATCTACCACTTGATGTGTTTGATTCTAGCATTGTGCAGGTTCACCGAGAGGAACCCGAAGAAGTTCCCTTATATTATGTTCTTTATCCACTTTCGAGTGTAAAAAGGACTAAGTGTGGGGGAAGCTTTCAAGCTATAACAATTTCATTATTCTTATGTTATGCTAATCATTGTGTGAAGTTGTTATTAGAATTGCAGATTGTTTTCTGGGCAGACTACTAGATTTTCAGATTGTTGGTATATGGACGATAACAAGAGAGTCGGGATGACGACTTTAAACCAAGCGCTAAATGGGAGGCAACCCATAGGTTTTGTATCTCAAACCCTTTTATTTTTTGTTTTTATTGTTTTCATATCATATTTGCATCCCCATATTTAATTTCATTGAGTCCGGAATCTATCTTAGAAGAGAATTATGACGAATACCTTTTCGTCAGAAAAATTCAGACTGCACGTAGTTCATTCCAGAGACCATAACTGTCAGACCGTTTATCGAAACATTGTGCCCTTCTTTTGCATATAGAGTTTTTAGCCTTTTTGAGTCAGAATTTTCAAATTCTTTGTATATATTTGAATAAAACCTTCAACTTGTAGAGATTTTAGAGTCACTAGCATACTTCTAGGTATGTTTACATAGAGATTCTGACCGACATAACTGAACTTGGAAGTGTTAGGGAACTACATTCGGATTTCTTGCTTGTTAGAGTGTTAAATAATGGATTTAATCATGCCGGTGATGCAAATTAGAGTTGCTGATCAATCATTAGTGGAGACTACCTATTTTCAAATCAACAGAGGAAACATACCAAATTTCTTTGTAGCTGACTAAAGAGCTTTCTTTTGAGTGTGTGTCACCGTACGTCAATTCCAGGTAGAATGGTGAGCTACCCAACCTCCCACTAATAGAAGCACTATTTTTGATCTCTTGAGTGCTAATTTTGTCAATCATGAGGGTGACATCTATAAATGAAAACCACCTTCTTGTAGTTTGATTTGCAGTTAGCACCATTCTCTCTCTCGCCAACAACAGATCCATAGAAACAACATCATCATCAATAAGTGGAGCGACATCAAAATTTACAAGGAAAGTTGAAGACGTTTGAGGTTTACAAGCAACAATACAAGGAAGAGCGAAATTTCATATTCAAGTAAAGCAACATATACATGAGCAGATTTTTATATACATGTTGAAGACTTACACATAAAGAGTGGAATTCTATATCTAAGTATGAAGACTTATTACAAGAGCGAAGAAAATCAAAAGATGAGAGTTATTGAAGTTTATGATACGAAGGCATTACAAGTTGTGAAGATCAAAGTGGTAACGTACTTCTTTCATGGCCATGTTAATTTTATTTCACTTTTATTGTTTTAGTTGCAATTTCTCTTATAAAAAAAAATATATAAAAAAAAAGTATATAAAAAAGAAAAAAAAAAAAGAGAAGAGAAAATACAAAGAGATTTGCATTTAGGTTGTTATTTGTTCAATAATGCCATGTGGAAGAAAAATATATAAAGAAATTTCAAGCAACAAGGAAATTGAGGAAAATAGTACAAATTGTCGAAGTTCTACAAGTTCAAGAGTTTATCATCAACAGTTGAAGACCGAAGACCAAGAAGATGAAGAAGACGAGCCGATCGAAGACGTTTCTATTGGGTGCTGTGAGAGTGGTGTTATCATCATTGCAATCAGATGTGAAAGGTGGTAAGTACTCCCATCCTTGCTATAGTGGTTGATTTCCTTTCTTAGAGATCATCAGAAAAAGTCTTTTATTTTCCACGATTTTGTGGAGTTTCCAGAAACTATTTCGGAAGGTTTCCTTCCCACCATTCAACGTGTGTAGGATTTATCTCTTCATTCCTACCTGCACACATGTGAGACCCATAAAAAAGCCGTCTTTTTGAGTGCAATTATCATAAAATCCTTTTAAGTGAGGCAGAAGTCGAGGCGAAATGCTTATTGATCGCTCTCAAACATGCGTTCTCTCATTATGGTGTGGTTATTTCTCACTCAACATTTAAGAATGAGAATATGTTCTTTGGTATTTCTAACTTCTTTTTACTAGCATGCAGAAAATCTATGTCCTCATAGCTCTTTGGATGCTTGGGAAGCTGGAATGCTTTGAAGTTGGAGCAGGTTTTGTGGGTATATCTCTGGTAAACCCTCACGAGACTATAACTCGTCCACTAGGGACACCTAGGGGTTTAAAGGCCTGTTATTCATGCTAAGAGTAACCGTATCCTCGGCGATATGGAGTTGTTGTATTTTAGATAGTTTGCTCGAGGACTAGCAAAAGCCAAGTGTGGGGGAATTTGTTAAGTGCATATTTTGCATATATTTAGTGTTGAATCCATGCTAGTAATTGCTATATATTCTTGCGAATTATTGTATATTACTCTTGTTTTCTCTTGTTTATGTTTTGCTAGGTGAATCATCCAAAAGAAGTGAATTGACACATATTTGTGCAATAAAAGAAGTTAGCTACAAACGAAGAAGGGCCAAAGACCAAACGGAACTCGTTCGACTCTAGGAGTTATTGCTATCATATTGAAGAGGACGAAAAGACGAAGCCAACGGCGAAAGAATGGAGTCAATCCGACATTGTATGAAAAATCTAGAAGCGTTTGAAGCAAGCCGAAGTTGGCGAAAGTGGAAAACCTACAGAATTGTTATAGGCACCCGAGTTTTCTACTCAGGGCAGCCATGTAGGGGGTGATAAGAGAACTGACCTGTCAAGACTGACAGTTGAAAGGCGACATTTCGGCTTCTTCGTCTCGTGGCCAGTTCAGGGGAAAAGGTACCGGAGTGGCAGACGAGTTGGAGCTGTGGTTATCACGATGGTGTTGTTGCCATTATACATGAAGCTTGGAGCTCGAGAACTCTGCGAGAGAAGGTTTGGCAGTTGGTGAAGACTAATGGCAGTGAAGGTGAACTCGAGTCTGTCATGGCAGTGTTTACGTTATGGAAGTGATGTATGAAGAGCTCGAGTGGGCGATGGTCATTCTTCGAAGATGGAATTGTTTCAGTGGTGATTGCAACAAAGAATCAAGATCGATGGAGTTTGCTGCTGACGGAGAACATGTTGTCGACAGTTCAGGGAGGATATGGAGCTTGAGGTTGTTGCTGGAGCTGCTGCCAGTGATAGAGTAACTCGAGATGGGGTGTTTCCATGGTCATTTCCGGTGTTAGCAGTGGTGCTGCTATGATGAGTTCGAGCATAAGAGCAGGTTTGTATATATTTCGAAGCTGAGATGGAACTCTGGATAGAGACGACGAAGATCGGTATTGGTGTTGGTTGCTGCTGTGATATTCGATAGGAAGGTTGTTGCCATGGACGTGAGGACATGGAGTATTGGCTCGCTACTATTGTTGCTGCCATTGGCAGTAATGATGATGGATTCAAGACAGGAGAGAAAGATGATGATCAGGAGGAGTAAGCTCTATTGCTGTTGGTAATGATGATCACAACTACTGCCGTTGATTGATGATGATGCTGCTATTGACGACTGAGATAGAGGAGCTGGATAATGAAGAATGGATTGAATGATTGAAGAAGGAGAAGTCTGTAACGGAACTTGGAAATGGTGATGATTATCGGTAGTGGGGATTCGAGTTGCCATTAATGGCCGGAGGAGATGATAAAGAAGAAGAACAGGGACCGATCAAGACAGGAAAGTGGTAAAGAATCTGAAACCGAGTTTGAGCTGTTGGTTGACTGAGATTGTCGAGCAGAGAAGGGAGCAGTCTGAGAAGGAAATGGAGAAGTTAGAAAGATATGAAAAGCTAGGCAATGAATAGCGGAAACAGTGAGTTATGATAAGGATGGATGATGGTGCTCGATAGTCTGTGGTAGTTATATCAAATGAAGGGGTTTCTGCATTATTGATCGGAGTTTCTGTTGGTAGTTGGAGAACGAGAAAAGATGGAGCCAGTTGGGATTGGACTGAGTTGAACGAACTCAGATGTTTTATAAACTCACATATAGTCGAGTGTCCGTGCGACGTATGGCCAGAAACACAAAACTCAGGGAAATAAAATACTCACGGTGACTTGAGTATCCGTGAATCTGACGGGAGTAAACTAAAAATCCAGGGAGAAAATATTTTCACGGAAACTATTCTGTCCGAGAGAAATTTTGGAAGCATAAGAAAAATACCTTGTCAGTTCCAAGGGACTAACAGGCAAATGAGTTCAATGGGCTGGACTATCCACCTTTGAACGTGGGCCCATGCGGCTGTTTATTCATAATTACATGAGACAGACTTCGGCCGTGACCTTCTTACGGGAATTTGGCCAAGTTTTGGCAAGCAATTTAGCACGAGATCTAGCACGGGATTTCTACAACTTGGAGACTATATAAGAGAACTTCTTAATCATAATATAAATCTCTACATCTCATATAAGACACTTTTGTTCTTCATAAAATATTTTAGGGTTTACCCCTTTTGGGGGAAACCGAGAAACGGTGTAAACATGAGAGGCTAAACTTTTGTTGATTGAGGATGAATTCAATGTTCTAGCGTGAAGCTCTATTATTATACAAGTTTGTTCGGAGTTTTAATCACATCATCGTTTGTTTTCACTATTTGATCTTTATGAGTAATTATTGGATTGATTTGGAGTGCACGCTCGATTGATTTACTAATTGTTCTATTGCTAGTATTGAGTTAGGAGATAAGTAATCGTCGAATAATTCATACACAAGTAGAAATCGCGAGACCTTGCAGAGGGATTCTGTGGAGCAATTGCGAGTGAAGATAACACCAGCAAGTGGACCTTGAGCTAAGAGTTTAACTACTGGGATCAACCTAATTCACAAAGCCTAAGCGTTCGATCGGATTACACCTTGAGTGAGCTACTACTTGGTGGTTCGTTTGGATAGAATCTGATATTGGAGAGCTTTTATATCCGTGGTAAAAGGAGTTTTGAGGATAGCACTGAGCTAGCTGCTACTCTACGGTTGGTGATGAATGGTTCTAACGAAGATAGATAAGTATACTAATCCAGTTATCGCTTGGTAACGGCGAAGGATTCCTTGATCATCTCTTTCTTTTATTTGTTATTCTTTTTATTTCACTTTAAAACAATCCCCCTTGTCTTTTATTATTTTGCTGAACCAAATACATATCAATTACACAGCTCTCTGTGGGAACGATCCTTACTACCGCTATATTATTTATTTAATTAGTGGGAAATATATTGAATAATTTGTTGTGGTTACGACACGCATCAAATTTTGGCGCCGCTGCCGGGGAGCGGTTGTTAATTGATTTGTTATTTGTTTAGCTTGTTTTCTGTTTTTAGATTTTTTCTTGTGTTCTTGTGAGTCGTCATGTTTCCTTACGAACATAACATGTATGGAGCACAAGATCAATATTATAGTGGTAATCAATTTGGATTTCAATCTCATTCATATAACAACTACCAACCATACCCCACGGAGCCTTATGGATACTCTCATACATATCAACAACCTTATGACGGGTATGTAAGTGAGCAATCAAAGGGATGGGAGGATAGTTATGCTTCTGATCAGTTGTTTTCTAGTAATGTGCAGATGACAGAGAGTGTGGAAAGACCTACTCCTCTTTATCATGTTCTTTCGTCATTTATGTCAAAAGAAGAGATACAGTATGAAAATTTCATCGTGAATAATGGAGGAAAACGTATTAATATCAGAAAACTTTCTAAGCAATATGATCAGTTACAAGAAGCTGTAGCATTAGAAAAGACTCTCGAAGAAATTAACAAGGTAATACGAACAGAACTTCAACGTCGTTGGGATATTGAAGATTATGAGGTTGATGAAGACTCGGATGAATACGAACAACCTTTGGAAAATCCTTGCAATAATGGTAATGTTATTTCAACTCTGGATCATAATAACGATCACTCGCCTATTCAAAAGGAGGAGAATGAATATGACATAACCGTTGTTATAAATGGTGTAACATACTCAAACAATGATTTTAGGATTTGCACCAATGAACTAGAATTCTAGGAGATGATTCTGATTCCGATGAAGAGTTTGTTGAAGAAATAGAGATTGAGAATGAAACCAAATTGGTTGAAGTTGTGGAAGACCCAATTGAACTTGCCAAGGATTATATTGATGATGAGATTACGGTTGAAGCAGACGAAGAATGGCTAAATAGTTTGATAGAGGACCACGATACAGACGAGGTAAATAATTCATTGCAATTCTTTAAGAATAATGAGGATCCTGTAATACAAGAGATTGTGGAAGTTTTGTCTAATCCTTTGCATATTTCTAAATCTTTTGATCTACATCACTTAGGATTGGAGTTGTGTGCTTCCAAAGTTTTAACGGATTATTTTGCTTCTAAGTATCTACCACTTGATGTGTTTGATTCTAGCATTGTGCAGGTTCACCGAGAGGAACCCGAAGAAGTTCCCTTATATTATGTTCTTTATCCACTTTCGAGTGTAAAAAGGACTAAGTGTGGGGGAATCTTTCAAGCTATAACAATTTCATTATTCATATGTTATGCTAATCATTGTGTGAAGTTGTTATTAGAATTGCAGATTGTTTTCTGGGCAGACTACCAGATTTTCAGATTGTTGGTATATGGACGATAACAAGAGAGTCGGGATGACGACTTTAAACCAAGCGCTAAATGGGAGGCAACCCATAGGTTTTGTATCTTAAACCCTTTTATTTTTTGTTTTTATTGTTTTCATATCATATTTGCATCCCCATATTTAATTTCATTGAGTCCGGAATCTATCTTAGAAGAGAATTATGACGAATACCTTTTCGTCAGAAAAATTCAGACTGCACAAGTTCATTCCAGAGACCATAACTGTCAGACCGTTTATCGAAACATTGTGCCCTTCTTTTGCATATAGAGTTTTTAGCCTTTTTGAGTCAGAATTTTCAAATTCTTTGTATATATTTGAATAAAACCTTCAACTTGTAGAGATTTTAGAGTCACTAGCATACTTCTAGGTATGTTTACATAGAGATTCTGACCGACATAACTGAACTTGGAAGTGTTAGGGAACTACATTCGGATTTCTTGCTTGTTAGAGTGTTAAATAATGGATTTAATCATGCCGGTGATGCAAATTAGGAGCAGGGAGAAATGCATTATTAGAGTTGCTGATCAATCATTAGTGGAGACTACCTATTTTCAAATCAACAGGGGAAACATACCAAATTTCTTTGTAGCTGACTAAAGAGCTTTCTTTTGAGTGTGTGTCACCGTACGTCAATTCCAGGTAAAATGGTGAGCTACCCAACCTCCCACTAATAGAAGCACTATTTTTGATCTCTTGAGTGCTAATTTTGTCAATCATGAGGGTGACATCTATAAATGAAAACCACCTTCTTGTAGTTTGATTTGCAGTTAGCACCATTCTCTCTCTCGCCAACAACAGATCCATAGAAACAACATCATCATCAATAAGTGGAGCGACATCAAAATTTACAAGGAAAGTTGAAGACGTTTGAGGTTTACAAGCAACAATACAAGGAAGAGCGAAATTTCATATTCAAGTAAAGCAACATATACATGAGCAGATTTTTATATACATGTTGAAGACTTACACATAAAGAGTGGAATTCTATATCTAAATATGAAGACTTATTACAAGAGCGAAGAAAATCAAAAGATGAGAGTTATTGAAGTTTATGATACGAAGGCATTACAAGTTGTGAAGATCAAAGTGGTAACGTACTTCTTTCATGGCCATGTTAATTTTATTTCATATTTATTGTTTTAGTTGCAATCTCTCTTCAAAAAAAAAAAAAAAAAAAAAAACGAAAAAGAAAAAAAAAAGAAAAGAAATATATATATATACAAAGAGATTTGCATTTAGGTTGTTATTTGTTCAATAAGGCCATGTGGAAGAAAAATATATAAAGAAATTTCAAGCAACAAGGAAATTGAGGAAAATAGTACAAATTGTCGAAGTTCTACAAGTTCAAGAGTTTATCATCAACAGTTGAAGACCGAAGACCAAGAAGATGAAGAAGACGAGCCGATCGAAGACGTTTCTATTGGGTGCTATGAGAGTGGTGTTATCATCATTGCAATCAGATGTGAAAGGTGGTAAGTACTCCCATCCTTGCTATAGTGGTTGATTTCCTTTCTTAGAGATCATCGAAAAAGTCTTTTATTTTCCACGATTTTGTGGAGTCTCCGAAAAACTATTTCTAAGGTTTCCTTCCCACCATTCAACGTGTGTAGGATTTATCTCTTCATTCCTACCGCACACATGTGAGACCCATAAAAAGCCGTCTTTTTGAGTGCAATTATCATAAAATCCTTTTAAGTGAGGCGAAGTCGAGGCGAAATGCTTATTGATCGCTCTCAAACACGCGTTCTCTCATTATGGTGTGGTTATTTCTCACTCAACATTTAAGAATGAGAATATGTTCTTTGGTATTTCTAACTTCTTTTTACTAGCATGCAGAAAATCTATGTCCTCATAGCTCTTTGGATGCTTGGGAAGCTGGAATGCTTTGAAGTTGGAGCAGTTTTGTGGGTATATCTCCTCGGTAAACCCTCACGAGACTATAACTCGTCCACTAGGGACACCTAGGGGTTTAAAGGCCTGTTATTCATGCTAAGAGTAACCGTATCCTCGCGATATGGAGTTGTTGTATTTTAGATAGTTTGCTCGAGGACTAGCAAAAGCCAAGTGTGGGGGAATTTGTTAAATGCATATTTTGCATATATTTAGTGTTGAATCCATGCTAGTAATTGCTATATATTCTTGCGAATTATTGTATATTACTCTTGTTTTCTCTTGTTTATGTTTTGCTAGGTGAATCATCCAAAAGAAGTGAATTGACACATATTTGTGCAATAAAAGAAGTTAGCTACAAACGAAGAAGGGCCAAAGACCAAACAAACTCGTTCGACTCTAGGAGTTATTGTTATCATATTGAAGAGGACGAAAAGACGAAGCCAACAGCGAAAGAATGGAGTCAATCCGACATTGTATGAAAAATCTAGAAGCGTTTGAAGCAAGCCGAAGTTGGCGAAAGTGGAAAACCCTACTGATTATTATAGGCACCCGAGTTTTCTACTCGGGCAGCCGTGTAAGGGGTGATAAGAGAATTGACCTGTCGATCCTGCGCAAGACCGATAGTTGAAAGGCGACATTTCGGCTTCTTCGTCTCGATGGCTTGATTCGGGAAAAAGTACCGAGTGGCAGACGAGTTGGAGCCGTGGTTATCACGATGGTGTTGTTGCCATTATACATGAAGCTTGAGCTCGAGAACTCGCGAGAGAAGGTTTGGCAGTTGGTGAAGACTAATGGCGGTGAAGGTGAACTCGAGTCCATCATGGCAAGTGTTTACGTTATGGAAGTGATGTATGAAGAGCTCGAGTCATGATGGTCATTCTTCAAGATGGAATTGTTTCAAAGTGGTGATTGCAACAAAGAATCAAGATCGATGGAGTTTGCTGCTGACGGAGAACATGTTGTCGACAGTTCAGGGAGGATATGGAGCTTGAGGTTGTTGCTGGAGCTGCTGCCAGTGATAGAGTAACTCGAGATGGGGTGTTGCCATGGTCATTTCCGGTGTTAGCAGTGGTGCTGCTATGATGAGTTCGAGCATAAGAGCAGGTTTGTATATATTTCGAAGCTGAGATGGAACTCTGGATAGAGACGACGAAGATCGGTATTGGTGTTGGTTGCTGCTGTGATATTCGATAGGAAGGTTGCTGCCATGGACGTGAGGACATGGAGTATTGGCTCGCTGCCATGGTTGCTGCCATTGGCAGTAATGATGATGGATTCAAGACAGGAGAGAAAGATGATGATCAGGAGGAGTAAGCTGTATTGCTGTTGGTAATGATGATCACAACTACTGCCGTTGATTGATGATGATGCTGCTATTGACGACTGAGATAGAGGAGCTGGATAATGAAGAATGGATTGAATGATTGAAGAAGGAGAAGTCTGTAACGGAACTTGGCAGTGGTGATGATTATCGGTAGTGGGGATTCGAGTTGCCATTAATGGCCGGAGGAGATGATAAAGAATAAGAACAGGGGGGCCGATCAAGACAGGGGAAGTGGTAAAGAATCAAACCGAGTTTGAGCCGTTGGTTGACCGAGATTGTCGAGCAGAAGGGAGCAACTGAGAAGGAAATGGAGAAGTTAGAAAGATATGAAAAGCTAGGCAATGAATAGCGGAAACAGTGAGTTATGAGAAGGATGGATGATGGTGCTCGATAGTCTGTGGTAGTTATATCAAATGAAGGGGTTTCTGCATTATTGATCGGAGTTTCTGTTGGTAGTTGGAGAACGAGAAAAGATGGAGCCAGTTGGGATTGGACTGAGTTGAACGAACTCAGATGTTTTATAAACTCACAGATAGTCGAGTGTCCGTGCGGCGTATGGCCGAAACACAAAACTCGGGAAATAAAATACTCACGGTGACTTGAGTATCCGTGAATCTGACGGGAGTAAACTAAAAATCCATGGAGAAAATATTTTCACGGAAACTATTCTGTCCGAGAGAAATTTTGGAAGCATAAGAAAAATACCTTGTCAGTTCCAAGGGACTAACAGGCAAATGAGTTCAATGGGCTGGACTATCCACCTTTGAACGTGGGCCCATGCGGCTGTTTATTCATAATTACATGAGACAGACTTCGGCCGTGACCTTCTTACGGGAATTTGGCCAAGTTTTGGCAAGCAATTTAGCACGAGATCTAGCACGGGATTTCTACAACTTGGAGACTATATAAGAGAACTTCTTAATCATAATATAAATCTCTACATCTCATATAAGACACTTTTGTTCTTCATAAAATATTTTAGGGTTTACCCCTTTTTGGGGGAAACCGAGAAACGGTGTAAACATGAGAGGCTAAACTTTTGTTGATTGAGGATGAATTCAATGTTCTAGCATGAAGCTCTATTATTATACAAGTTTGTTTGGAGTTTTAATCACATCATCGTTTGTTTTCACTATTTGATCTTTATGAGTAATTATTGGATTGATTTGGAGTGCACACTCGATTGATTTACTAATTGTTCTATTGCTAGTATTGAGTTAGGAGATAAGTAATCGTCGAATAATTCATACACAAGTAGAAATCGCGAGACCTTGTAGAGGGATTACGTGGAGCAATTGCGAGTGAAGATAACACCAACAAGTGGACCTTGAGCTAAGAGTTTAACTACGGGGATCAACCTAATTCACAAAGCCTAAGCGTTCGATCGGATTACACCTTGAGTGAGCTACTACTTGGTGGTTCGTTTGGATAGAATCTGATATTGGAGAGATTCCGTATCCGTGGTAAAAGGAGTTTTGAGGATAGCACTGAGCTAGCTGCTACTCTACGGTTGGTGATGAATGGTTCTAACGAAGATAGATAAGTATACTAATCCAGTTATCGCTTGGTAACGGCGAAGGATTCCTTGATCATCTCTTTCTTTTATTTGTTATTCTTTTTATTTCACTTTAAAACAATCCCCTTGTCTTTTATTATTTTGCCAACCAAATACATATCAATTACACAGCTCTCTTTGGGAACGATCCTTACTACCGCTATATTATTTATTTAATTAGTGGGAAATATATTGAATAATTTGTTGTGGTTACGACACGCATCACTTACATGGGAAAAGATAGAATTATCCAGTGCTAGTTAGTGAACTAGATTAGCTTAGAACTAGGTTGGGTTGTGAGATAAATCTTAATCACTAAAAGTTATCAATAATTAAAATATTTATTTGATTGATTGATTGATTGATTTGTTTGGTTGTTTGTATTTGTAATGAAGTAAAAATTGTAGGGTACATCAATAACTTTAGCTAATAAAGATTAGAGAATGGTTAATCTAAAAAGTATGAACCTGTAGACAATTCAATACTAAAATTTGTGAGATTAGTATTATTGATAATCTTGGAAATCACATTGCAAATTACTGAACACCTTGACTTATACGTAGAGTAAACAAACTATAATTATATTAATGTTAATGATATTTTTGGGACTCAATGATATTTGTAAGAGTAGTTAGAATAATAGTTTGACCATTAATGTTAATAATAAAAATATTATAATAGTAATTATAGATATAGATGATAATAATTTTAATAAAGTAATGATGACATTTATCAATTAAAAAAGCGGGGGTACAACAACCACACCCAATATTTCGATTAGCAATCTGTATTAACTAACTCTAATATACTTTTAAGAGAATCAATTAGACTCAATCTTACTAACAGTATATCAAAGAGTTATATTATCTCGATTTGTCGATTCAATACTTACTCAAGCAAATAGAAATCATGAGTCTAATTGAATACAAGAGAAATTAACTTGAATGGTACCAAAGACCAATGTTCAAGTGTGAATCAATGTAAATCAACAACCAATGGTTAGATATTATAATTGATTGATATTAACGCACAACTGTGATATTTCAATTATATAACAAAATATAATGCGAATAGAAATAACACGACACCTGCAATTTTGTTAACGAGGAAACCGCAAATGCGAGAAAAACCCCGGGACCTAGTCCAGATTGAACACACACTGTATTAAGCCGCTACAGACACTAGCCTACTACAAACTAACTTCGTTACGGACTGTAGTTGAACCCCAATCAATCTCACACCGATCCAAAATACGGTTGCGCTCCTTACGTCTCTGATCCCAGTGGATACTACGCACTTGATTCCCTTAGCTGATCTCACCCATAACTAAGAGTTGCTACGACCCAAATTCGAAGACTTTAATAAACAAATCTGTATCACACAGAAAAGTCTACGGTAATAGATAAATCTGTCTCCCACGTAAATACCTACGAGTTTTGTTCCGTCTTTTGATAAATCAAGGTGAACAGAACCAATTGATAACCCTGGACTTATATTCCCGAAGAACAACCTAGTATTATCAATCACCTCACAATAATATTAATCGACGCAGCGAAAGAAGATATTGTTGAATCACAAACGATGAGACGAAGGTGTTTGTGATTACTTTTATATCTTGCCTATCGGAGATATCAATCTTAAGCCAATCGTTACGATTGTACTCAATACGATAGAAACAGCAAGATCAGATCACACAACTACAAGAAGGTAGTATCGGTCTGGCTTCACAATCCCAATGAAGTCTTCAAGTCGTTAACCTACAGGGTCTCGGTAAAAACCTAAGGTTAAAGGAGAATCGACTCTAGCTTATACAACTAGTATCACACAGGAGGTGTGGGGATTAGGTTTCCCAGTTACTAGAGTTCTCCTTTATATAGTATTTCAAATCAGGGTTTGGAATCAATGTTAGCTTAGTAACAAAGCATTCAATATTCACCATTAGATGAAAACCGATTATTAGATTTTCAACCGTTAGATCGAAAACATAGCTTGTTACACACAAATGAAATGCACATTTTAGGTTTGTGTAACCGTACCCAAATATTTACATTTGTTGGTTCAACAGTAGTTAACCAAATGGTTAGCCATATGAGCACTTCCATATTAACCATATTTTTCCTCACCATAACTAGTTCAAATGACTCAAATGAACTAGTTAGAGAGTTGTTCAATTGCTTAGATATCATAGAAGTATATAAAACACAATCGAAGCAAAAACAATTTGATTCACTCGAATCGATTCATGAACTTTATAGCCACGGTTTGCAAACTTGCATTCCTTAGTTAATATAATTATAAGCTCACGAATAATCGTTTTTAGAAAATAACCAACCTAAGTACGCGGACTAGGTACGCGGACTTAAGTACCCGGAATAAGTTTGTAACAAGTTTACAAACTCCAGCAGATTTTCTCGGGAAGAGAACCTCCGACAGTACGCGGACTGGGTTCGCAGACTATGTTCGGTTTCCTGAGCAACAAAGTAAGCATACTTTGGTTCAAGGAATAAGGACTTATACATGTATGTGTTTCCACACAATACATATATCCAACAATGGTTATATAATCTAAACTCTCATTTCAATCATTGAAACATTCTTAGAGGATGTTATATAGTTGTTAGTCATAAACTATTTTTCGTCAAAGCCATTTTCAAGTAATTGAAACATAACATGACTTTCGTCACTAGGTAAAGATGAACTTGGCCAAAGCGAAAGCTTACCAACACATATTTTGAGAAATAGATAAGCGAGATAAACTCGGCTCGAAATAGCAAATGTGTATAATCAAAGTCTATATAGCAAAACGACTTTTGTCTCAAGATAGGAGATATAGTAGATAGACTTTTGAGTGATAGATAAGTTCAAGTCTCCACATACCTTTTAGTCGATGAAGTTCCACCAGTTCCTTGAGTAGTTCTTCGTCTTGTATGATGATCTCCACGGAGTTCTTGAGCTCAACTACACTTTGTATCCTAGTCCGAGACTTATCTATAGTAGACTCGAAATCAAGACTTATAGTTTTGATCACTAACATTGACAAACATGCTTGAGATAGCAACGCATGCGAGTTCGACTGAGCAGTGCTCTAACAATCTCCCCCTTTGTCAATTTTAGTGACAAAACTATCAATACATATAGAATACAAAAATAGAAAAATAAACTTTTGTAGCTCTTCTTCCACATGCCTAATCTTCAACATTACTCGAAATCTTCGTCACTTCCAAGTACTCCAATGATTCCAAAGGTTTTAAGTTTAGCATCATCGTTTTTGAAAATCCGTAGCTATAACAATGAGAAAATAAGAATTCTCAATCATTATTATACAATGTCATAGTATTATTACACATCATCAAAGTTCAATTGTATCACAACTTCGACAACAATACTATGGTGATATGTATCACTCCCCCTTAGTCAATACTCCATCTCACATGGAAACCACTCCCCCTTACATAATGATCCGAAAACCATATGTATTTGTAGTGTGAACTACACATTAATTCTCCCCCTTTTTGTCAATAAAATTGGCAAATGTACGAAAACGGGATCCTAATGAAAATTTCCATAGAGACATTTCATGACCAAAAGTAAGCACATATCAACTTATTTAGATGCAATCATATAGCCGAAGCTAAATGCTTTCATCAAGGAGTTTATAAAGATACAAGATAACCCCTATAATATTCCACAGCCGCACTCCCCACAAATATTTGGCAATTAAGCACAAGTTCAATTAAGAACTCTCCCCCATAATATGTCATTCCCGAAAGAACAACAAGAGCGACCTTAATTTCAAGAGAAAAGAAGGATTTCTTTGGACATAACAAATCACATACGAATATGAATTTGAATGCAAAAATACTCAATTAAATTAACCATAAGAAAACCCATGATTAATCTAATCGGAAATGCTCAACATAAGAGAACTTACGGAGCCTCATAGTATATACATAAATGATGGATCGGGAAGATCAATATCATGGAATAAACAAGGATTCATTCTATTTTCCATCACTATTTGCACAATGACATACAATAGACATAATCCTCGTAAACAAAAGTTCACCCTATCTTCCATCAATAATTGCATAATGACATAATAGGTTTCAAACTTTTGTGATGTCAAAAGTTCATTCATTCTTTTATCAATACATGCATATCGACATACGAAAGACTTAACTTTTGACAAGATATGGGACAATCATAGTTCACGGACGCAAACACACATATCCCATAACAAATTGCAATATATAAAACCATAAAGATTAATACTTTGCAAAAAATCATCTTCCAAACAATTTTTTAGAATTTAAACAAATAAACCTAAAAACATGAAGATGAAAACGTTGGACATAGCTATGTATAATCACAATAATGGCTATTCCAAACTCTAGTTATTCTTCTTAAACAAAACAAGAAAAGAAATTCTCATCCGAAGATTTACTAGATGTTAAGACCTTTGAAGAATTCTTTATCGTCCCCGAACTCCTTGTCGTCAACAGCCATTGGGACATAAGGTTCATGAAGATATGAGTTAATATCAATAAACCTTCTTGACTGATGTCGAACTAGAGACTTCTGAATCTCATGAGTCTTAAACACAAAAGCCTTTATTTGTTGAATCTCCTTTTGCGTCTCCTTTAACACTTCAAGAACATCAGAAAACTTCTGAGAATTTGAAGGAACAGCTCTTGGCTTCCTCACATTCCTTCTTTTTCTTTTTCAATGTCGGAGCTAACGGAGATTTCTCTTTTTCCTTCATGATTGATGGCTTGTCAATCATATTAACATCTTTTCCATCAGAAGACATGATGCTTGGAGTATCCATAAACGTATGGGTTTGTAAGAGGAAATCACAATCTCAACAAGTGATCTTAAGGTAAAAGAAGTTTCAGGGAAGGAAAAAGGAATGTAGGGTTAACCTTTAACAGGTTCGTGCACGCACAATTCTAAACCCTAAAGATAGTAGAATTGTCGAGAATGACCCTCCTTTATTGATAGACATGGAATTCCAAAAAAACAAAACTAAGAAAAGAAGAAAACAAACTTTTCCTAAATCCTGAGAGGTACACAATCTTGTCTCTTTTGATCAGGCACATGAGACAAGATTTACAAATCAACATAATCAAGTTGTGTTGCGGTGAACAACAATTTGTCCACCATGTTCCTCTCTAGAGGAATCCACAGACCTCTGTCTATCAAAACGATTTGACCATATTTTCTTCTCTAATGGTCTTGTTTTGTCCTTGAAAACTAACTTCTTAGATGAAGATAAAATCTTACATACCTCAGCAGTCTTCTGAGCGAGTTTAAGCTTGTTTGCTAATCGATTTGCTCTTCGTTGAAGTTTGTTGACATGTCTCAATTTGTGTTTGTACTTGTAACACCTTGATAGTTCATGACCCTTGAGTGAACAATATGAGCATGTCAATCTTGAATATAATTCACGCATCTGAGATGTGCAGGCAGCTAGACACATAGTGGAACCTGAGACATCATACACAGAGTTTCTAAAGAAGGGGTCAATTTTATCATCCATATTGGTTGGGTTTTCTTCTGAAAGAATATCAAGATTGATGTGTGTATTGCTACAATTATCAAAATCAATATTTTCACAAAGAAGTGCAAAACTTGATTTCTCATCTTCATTAGAATCAAAGTCATCGAGACATTTCATCAAGAGTTGCAGGCAAGACCTTTGTTCCCGCAGTATTTCTTTCGATTTGGGCACTCATTTGCAAAATGACCAAAGCCTTTACACTTAAAACACCGAGGCATATCCTTGAGGCATATCCTTGTCCATTGAAAGTTGTATAATCAAGAATTTCATCAATATCCCTATTTTAGACTTTCTCTCTCTAATGACTTGCCTAACAATTCCTCTAAAAATCCCCCTTACAAATGAGGGGGTTCCTTTATTTTTCGGGAATGTCTCGCTAAGTGTCGCTGTACAACTATTCAATCCGACTTGGATTCACGTCTTCTTTATGTCTCGCCCGTCGTTATTCTTTCGTCGTTTATTTTAGTTTCCTCGGCACCGCTCGCGACATCGTTGTTTATTAACCCCGCGAGTCCCGTATTTATGGTCCTACATTTGCCTCTTTTTCAATATTGCTTGAAGAGCGATCTTTAAGGAAAATCCCTCTTTGGTCTTTGTTGATGAGGAATGAGCAAGAACACTGTCGTACTTGTGCGAAATTCAAGCTCCTATATTCGAAGTGTCATTTCTTGCCTCATGTGTTACTTATCAAGCCTCCATATATTTGAATTTCATCTTTTCATCAAGTTTCCTTGGATTTGGGTAAATGACCGTTAACACGTGTCTATATTTGCCTCTTTTACCTACGATTTAATGTTATCCGGTCTTTTTCTCATCTATTTATAGGAGTGTTCCTTGAAGAAATTTCTTTTCCCTTTCATCTTCTTCAAATTCCTCTTCTTCATCGTTTCATTCTCGCACTTTTTTTCCTTCTTCATCCTCTTCTCTTCTTCTCGCTACTTCCTATCGTTGTTGTTCTTATGGCATCCAGTTTGTTAATGTTCTTTTGATCTTGTGGTTAATTGCTTTGAAGTTAGTTTTTCTTGTTGAAATCACACCGCAACTTTATAGTTCTTTTTTGCCATTGTTGTTTAGCAAGAACCAACCCAAAACCGATGGAAGGACCCTTTTCTTTCTTTGGGCTCGCCATCGAAACCTTCTTCGCAACAAGAACCTCTTCTTACGCTCATGTTACCAAAAGAAAGCTCAAACAAGATTTGAGAGACATTTCTTTTATGAACAATATATTGCTGCCTCCGTTTCTTACTTAACTTATAACTCGCAGATGATGGAAATATTGACAAGAACTCGGTTTCGCCAACCCAAGCGTTTCCTTCTTTCAAACCTTCTTCTCCTTCGCGAAATCTTCGATTATTTTTCCTTATCATTATTTGCGACAATGGCATGCTTCTTAGATCCCATTCCTCCTCCCGTTACCAATGTCCTTACCATTTCTCCAATCACTCCTCTTCCCGAAACTTCCTCTTCTCACGAGGTTCCTTTGACAAAGGACGACTCATCTTCTTTGTTTGAACAAATCCTCTAGAAAATTTGAATTTTTTAAGGTTCTTCGATCTCGTGAGAGTGACGCCAATGATCCTATCAAATCTCATGTTTGCGAGATTTTAAGTAAGCACCTAGGTCCCGGAATAGTTCTTTGATTCA
The DNA here is from genome assembly GCA_023531295.1 of Papaver armeniacum. Lineage (NCBI taxonomy): Eukaryota > Viridiplantae > Streptophyta > Magnoliopsida > Ranunculales > Papaveraceae > Papaver > Papaver armeniacum. The sequence continues at coordinate 20,334 of JAJJWW010003176.1, read as the reverse complement.
AGAAATTAATAAGCCCAATGCAAAATAATCTTCACCTTGAAAATCAAAATTTCACAACATCTCGTTAGATCGTGATAACCTAAAGAAGAATGAAGAATTAAAAGGTAATTTCATACACTTTGGAGATATATCGATTCCATTGTTGAAGAAGTTCGAAAGGAGAGAGATGGTTGATGGAGCATATAATCTCTTAGATAATCTTCACACTTATGCAACATCAAATAAATAACTTGTCGAAAGAAAATTTTAATTTATCGAGAAAAAGCAAGACTTGTTAAGTAATGATTTATCTCGCCTCTCTTATGCTTTGACTAAATCTGATTTGGAGTTGCAAACTTTATCGTATGAGAATCGAACTTTTCGCAAGAGAAACGTTCTTTGTTGAATAAGGTGGCTAACTATTCGCAAAGAAGATGATGCTTGTCAAAAGTTATGTGAAGAATACGAACAAGTTAAACATACTTTGAAAACCAACTTGAAGAAATTATCCGAGAGAGATAGACTTATTCAAGGTAGAATAACGTTGAGCGTAAAAGCGAAGCAATTCCAAGAACAATGTGTCAATTTAGAAAAAATCCAACTTATCACTCGCGAACGAAAACTCCATACTTGTTTCCAATGAAAAGAATTTGCGTTCTCGATTGAAAGGTTTAGTGGGAGATTCATTTGATGATGTCATGGACCGCCCCGGGGAATAATTTCGCAGCCTTTAATTCAACATCTTTCTTCTCAAAAGGAAGGTAGTCAAATTATTTGACTATCTTAGTTCATGTGTTTATTCCATGAATGTTTTACTACCCTGAAAATGTCAATAATGTTCGATAAGAATTTTCTCTGATCTTGTGTATTTGTTATGCGTATTCTCGAGAGAAAGCTTCGCTCCACTATTTCCACCCTCGTGTCCGATTATTCCAAAATTCGCAAGGAAAATGGACTACTCTCTCCTCGCATCTTGCTCGTTCTCGCGACCGCAGCGAAGACTTGATTATATGTCTCATTGTAAGGACATTGATAGTAAGAATCGCCGTCAAAGGCATTACTTCCGCCTCTAAAGGCGAAGTTCTTGTGAATAACATTTTGTCAGTTTAAGTCTCTTGATCCTATTCACGTCGCTCCTTTGAAGTAAGTGATGATGAAGTTCCTAATGCCCGTGTGATTATGAATATGAAAAGTGCGAAGATCTCTATGAAGAACCAAGTAAAAAGACTCGATGAAAATCCAAGATTCGGTGAGAACGAAAGGCAATGAAAACATTTCGATGAAAATCAACCAATCGAGGAGGCGAAGTCGATAAAGGCGCGAAAAGTCTCAACCATCTTCTCGCATTTGATAATGTTGATGTGGAGAGTTAAATGCTCTTTTGTAATTTGCCGTAATTTCTTTTTGTGTGAACAATTTAACTCTTTGATGGAGTAATTCCCATATTTCTTTCTTCCTTTCTTAGTTAATACCTCTCGTGTGAGCGTAATTGCTCATTGAATATTTTATTAAATAAATCTTTCCCAATCGTGGATTTGATCTTAATTCTTTCTCTCTGCGACTTTTTCATGCGAGAGGCCCATTGACCTCGCCTTCATTTTTGTGTGGTCTTCCCGAGTTAGACCTCCCTAATTGTAGGTCCTCCCCTCGCCACTTTTCATCGCGACAAGATCGCGCAGATCGTTACACTCGCATGTAAGGACCCCTTGATCTTGCCTTTTATCATTTTCCAAGTATTTTTGCCTCTCCGTTGGATGTTTTATTTATGCGATTATGACAGGCCTAAGTCTTCTTAAAAACAAAGCCCCATGACATTCTTGATCGCCGTGCGACGAAATCGCAGACGCCCGTACACTCTCGTGTAAAGACCCATTGATCTCGTCTTACCCTCGCGTTAGTATTATTGCCTCTTCTCATTGCACAAATATGACAAGCCTAAGTCTCCTTGCGAAAACAAAGCCTCATGACATTTGCGTCTGTTTTGACACCCCCTAATGGGAGAGTGTCGCCCCTATCATCTCCCTTGCCCCTTCAAGGAGGCGAAACACTATATACAAGACCAGCTCCTCCCATCCTGGGCCTTAACAACAACCAGCTTGTTTTCATCTTATCCCTTATACCTATATGGTTTATGGTTACGAGACTGCACCCTAAGTGGAGTTTTTCTAAGCCAGTGGCGCATGCCAAGACTTGCCAAGAATGGCCCATCCCGCACTCGGCTCAACCGTGTACCTCGGCGCCTTGTGCATACACCGACTCCTTGGAAGAGACCTCGGTAAGCCCAACCAGTATAACCTACATATATAGTTGGGAATCCAAGGTATCTCCCTGGATAGGCTCATGGGCCCCCAAATCGACCCAGGTTTCGAGCGGTGTAACCTTCCACCCGAGCCATGTTAAGAGATACCTCTTATATGACGCACTTTAGGTCTTACATTTGCCTCTTAAAATATAATTCGCCAACTAGGGTGTACGCCATAAAGGTTCGTCCCATTCATTCATTCTTTTAGTCAATCATTCTTCATTTTTATTTTTGTCTCATCATTCATTCATTTAATCATTCCTTATCTCTTGTTGTCTTGTTAAGCTTTCATGACTTTTTTGTTATCATTATCGATATCTTCGCGATTCTCTCTCGCATTTTATCAATGTCGCAAATATCCGCTAAGAAGTACTATTTTTAGGAGGAACACTTTCTAATTCTTTGTTTGAATGGCTTCACATTTTTATCAATTTCTAATTTGTGACAAGCTACCGATTATGGGGTTTATCTGGCCTTCGGTTCTCCCATAGGGTTGGTCCTTCCAGGTTTGCCCATCGCGGATCATTTTCTTCCGAGATCTCGCTTAGCTATTCCTTTTCCTTCCTTCGCTTTGATCATGTAAACTCGAACTCTTCTTCTTTCTTAGCCGCCCTCGCCATCTTTTTTTGCGGTGCTTAGATATATTCTTTTGTTTGTTTACTTGTTCCTCGCAACATTTTACTTCATTTTGATAATATATTCTTCCTTTAAAGATCCCCTTTGATCTCACCTATTCCATGGTGTTGGAAACTTGATACATTGATGATTTATACGTATATCTACTATACTCAATGTCACCGAGTTTCTTTACCAAAACCTTTGAATATTGTATGCCGCTAAAGTCATATCCTCGATAACCGATAGAACATTATATTCACCTCCCCTCGTATCAATTAAAACTCCATTTACTTTTTCTTTTCTTTGGATATCTTCAAAATCATTTCTCTCGAAGATCCCCATATCTTTTTCCCCGCTTCATCCGAAAGATTTTCCTTTCTCATTTTCTTGATCCAAACAACCTTAATTGTCTTGTGATCAACTACACAGAAAAGTAGAATTACACTTAGAAATAAAACACTCTTGACTTTCTCTCTAATGACTTGCCTACTTGTCAAGATCTCCATCTCGCGACAATTCTTAACCCCGCCTCGTCTCGAAATATCATCTTTGGAGATATAACACTTTTTTACTTTTATCAAGTAATTTAATGTTCTTTAGTGTTTTCAAAAGACTAACATCCTTTGCCAGCCTCGAAATATCATCTTTGGAGATATGCTTTTACTTTTATGATTTAATGTTCAAAGATCTTTTGAGCTTCCCAACTTGGACGTATGCTCATGATCAAAGATCTTTAAAACCGTTATTTCCGAAAGCGTTGAGATTATTTCCTTCAACGATGGCATGCTTCTTAGAATCGTATCTAGATGGCAGCGATCCGAGAATTTTCATCACAATGTCCTTTTCGTGAATAGTCTTACCCAATGCAAAAGATGCATTAACAATTTCATACACTTTGTGATTAAACTCATCAAATGTTTCTTCTTCTGCCATACGAAGGTTTCCAATTCAGAATTTAGGTTTTGAAGCCTAGCTTCTTTCTCACTGGTATTCCCTTCAAATACGGTTTCTAAGATATCCCGAGATTCTTTAGACTTAGTGCTCATAGTCACATGATGCTGAAGATCTGGGGTAATGGCATGAATGATAGCATTTAAGCCGTAATAATTATGCTTTGCAGCAAAAAATTCTTCTAGACTATATCTACCTATATCCTTCGGTATAGATACATCGCCTTCTGTATTAACCGGAGGATCATAGCCATCAACAACACGTACCCATATTTGAAAATCACGAGCTTGAAGAAAAACACGCATAACAATTTTCCACCATAAGTAGTTTGAGCCATCAAAGACTGGTGGTACGTTTATGGAGATAGAATTCCTGTCCATAGAGTCAGATCTCTACAAACACATACTTGTAAGGTCTTTAAACGTGTTTGCCTGCTCTGATACCAATTGAAAAGCGAGGGTACAACAACCACACCCAATATTTCGATTAGAAATCTGTATGGACTAACTCTAATATACTTTTAAAAGAATCAACTAGACTCAATCTTACTAACAGTATATCAAAGAGTTATATTATCTCGATTTCTCGATTCAATACTTACTCAAGCAAATAGAAATCTGCGAGTCTAATTGAATATAAGAGAAATTAACTTGAACGGAACAACAGACCAATGTTCAAGTGTGAATCAATGTAAATCAACAACCAAAGGTTGGATATTATAATTGATTGATCTTAACGCACAACCTGTGATATTTCAATTACATAACAAAATATAATGCGAGAATAGAAATAACACGCAGACACCGAATTTTGTTAACGAGGAAACCGCAAATGCAGAAAAACCCCGGGACCTAGTACAAATTGAACACACATTGCATTAAGCCGCTACAGACACTAGCCTACTACAAACTAACTTCGGTCTGGACTGTAGTTGAACCCCAATCAATCTCATACTGATCCAAGGTACAGTTGAGCTCCTTACGTCTCTGATCCCAGTAGGATACTACGCACTTGATTCCTTTAGCTGATCTCACCCACAACTAAGAGTTGCTACGACCCAAAGTCGAAGACTTTAATAAATAAATCTGTATCACACGAAAAGTCTACGGTAATAGATAAATCTGTCTCCCCACGAAATACCTACGAGTTTTGTTCCGTCTTTTGATAAATCAAGGTGAACAGAACCAATTGATAACCTAGGACTTATATTCCCGAAGAACAACCTAGTATTATCAATCACCTCACAATAATCTTAATCGATGCGGCGAAAAAATATATTGTGGAATCACAAACGATGAGACGAAGGTGTTTCTGATTACTTTTATATCTTGCCTATCGGAGATATCAATCTCAAGCCAATCGTTACGATTGTACTCAATACGATAGAAACAACAAGATCAGATCACACAACTACAAGAAGGTAGTATCGGTCTGGCTTCACAATCTCAATGAAGTCTTCAAGTCGTTAACCTACAAGGTCTCGGTAGAAACCTAAGGTTAAAGGAGAATAGACTCTAGCTTAAACAACTAGTATCACACAGGAGGTGTGGGGATTATGTTTCCCATTTGCTAGAGTTCCCCTTTATATAGTCTTTCAAATCATAGTTTGCAATCAATGTTAGCTTAATAACAAAGCATTCAATATTCACCGTTAGATGAAAACCTGATTAGATTCAACCTAATATCTTTCAACCGTTAGATCGAAAACTTAGCTTGTTACACACAAATGAAATGCACGTTTTAGGTTTGTGTAACCGTACCCAAACATGTACATTTATTTGTTCAACAGTAGTTAACCAAATGGTTAGCCATATGAGCACTTCCATATTAACCATATTCTTCTTCACCATAACTAGTTCAAATGACTCAAATGAACTAGTTAGAGAGTTGTTCAATTGCTTAGATCTCATAGAAGTATACAAGACACAATCGAAGAAAAAACGATTTGATTCACTCGAATCGATTCATGAACTTTATAGCCACGGTTTGCAAACTTGCATTCCTTAGTTAATATAAGTATCAGTTCACGAATAATCGTTTTTAGAAAATAACCAACCTAAGTACGCGGACTTAAGTACCCGGAATAAGTTTGTAATAAGTTTACAAACTCCAGCAGATTTTCTTGGGAAGAGAACCTCCGACAGTACGCGGACTGGGTTCGCGGACTGCTCCTGGCTTTCTGAGCAAAGAAAGTAAGCATACTTTGGTTCAAGGAATAAAGACTTATACATGTATGTGTTTCCACACAATGCTTATATCCAACAACGGTTATATAATCTAAACTCTCATTTCAATCATTGAAATATTCTTAGAGGACGTTATATAGTTGTTATTCACAAACTATTTTTCATCAAAGCCATTTTCAAGTAATTGAAACATAACATGACTTTCGTCACTAGGTAAAGATGAACTTAGCCAAAGTGAAAGCTTACCAACACATATTTCGAGAAATAGATAAGCGAGATAAACTCGGCTCGAAATAGCAAATGTGTATAATCAAAGTCTATATAGCTGTTTGAGGGTGAAAACGGTTTCTGCTGATTTCAGTAATTTCGCGTGAGTGGGTGAGAAACTGAGTCTAAACCCTAAACAATGTACTGTAAGGGAGTACTTTAGATCCGAGATATCAATCTGTACAAATCCGGCCTAAACCAAGAAATGGCTGTTCCAGACTTGCTTCGGTCACAAAGTGAAGGAGAAAGGTTGGTTTTAGGGAGGGAAGCGAAGAATGTGTTGAGACCAGAATAGTTGATTCTGGAAGAGTAGTTGTTTGACTTGTATCAGAAAGTGAAAGCTAACAGAAAGGAAAGTTAGCAAGTGGTTTCTGAGTGTTGTATGCTCCTGACCCAAAACTTGTTGTTTGGTGGAAATAGGTAAGACCTATTTATCCAAGTCGTAACATAACGTACTCTGGTCTCGTAGAAAATGGAAACGACTGAGTAAAGTGGAAGGAGGTGATAAATGGGTAACGCCTGGAATTGATGTTCCATAATTAAAGGAGCGTTTCACTATTATTCCTTGTATTTACTAACCGACTCATTCTTATGACACTTTCATGTAACGGGCGTAGTGTACGCCGCACGCTGTAAACCGCCAAACCAATACCCTTTATGAGCATCCCCCAGTTTGTGACATGTGTTAGATGTCTCGAGTGTTTTCATGGGAAAATGTGTAGCGAGGTGTTATGTGTGGCATGGTGGCATGCCAGTGGCCATGGTAGAGTCGACATGTCTTTGCCAAAGAATAGGCGCGGCCAAATTTGGGGTTAGATGCAAACCGTGATGTTTTCGCTTTGGGCCGTAAGTTAGGTGGCGAACTTGAACGGTCGAGATCTGCATCTCAGAGGGAAGGATAGTCGTTGATTATTTCAACCCTTTGTTTTAGTAGCCAGCGTTGAGCATGGCTTTTCCATAGAGTAGGCGCAGCCAAATTAGGGTTTAGGTGCAAACCGTGTGTTTTGGCTTTGGGCCGCAAGTTGCCATGCGTCAGGTGGCGAACTTGTGTGGTCGAGATCTGCATCTCAAAGAGAAGGGTAGCCATTGATTATTGCAACCCTTCGTTTTTAGCAGCCAGCGTTGAGTCATGACTTTGTCAAAGAGTAGGCGCATCCAAATTGGGGTTTAGGTGCAAGCCGTGTGTTTTGGCTTTGGGCCGCAAGTTGCCATGCGTCAGGTGGCGAACTTGTGTGGTCTAGATATGCATCTCAAAGAGAATGGTAGCCGTTGATTATTGCAACCCTTCGTTTGTAGCAGCCAGCGTTGAGCATGGCTTCGCCATAGAGTAGGCGCGGCCAAATTAGGGTTTAGGTGCAAACCGTGTGTTTTGGCTTTGGGCCGCAGGTTTCCATGCATCAGGTGGCGAACTTGTGTGGTCGAGATCTGCATCTCAAAGAGAAGGGTAGCCTTTGATTATTGCAACCCTTAGTTTTAGCAGCCAGCGTTGAGCATGGCCTTGCCATAGAGTAGGCGCGGCCAAATTAGGGTTTAGGTGCAAACCGTGTGTTTTGGCTTTGGGCCGCAAGTTGCCATGCGTCAGGTGGCGAACTTTGGACGGCTAAGATCTGCATCTTAGATGGAAGGGTGGCCGTTGATCGATGTAACCCTTCGTTTTGGCAGCCAATTACGTGAAGGAGAGGCTGGCATGGTATATGCGCGGCCAAAACTAGGGTTTGGTGAAAACCGTGGTGTTTGGCCTTGGGCCACAAGTTGCCGTGCGTTAGGTGGCGAACTTGGATGGTCGAGGTCTGTATCTCGAAGAGAAGGGTATCCGTTGATTATTGCAACCATTCGTTTTGGCGTGGAGAAGTAGCTGGCATAGTTTGCCATTGGCACGGTGGAGCGGCGGTGGGAGAATTAGGGTTAGGTGTATACATAGGTGATGTCAGTTAATACTAAGGGTTCTATCGTGGAACATAACACATGTATAAAAAAAAGGTACCCTGGTAATTCTTACGTAAATACGCTGATTGTTTCAATAAATGCGCTATTGGTCATAGTGACGTCATGCCAGATGTACGGTTTTACAATTTTATCCCTAAGCTAAAAACCACTATCAACATTAAGTCCCCTGCTTAGCTCGGAACAGGAGCATTGTTGCGAGGTAAGCATAAGATGGTGACAAACGAGGAAAAAATCGAAGCAGCGGGTCATGAAAGATGGCTAGGAAAATTTGTCTAACCTTGGCGCAGAGACGTGGCTGGCATGGTTGGCATGCCTTGGCGCAGAGACGTGGCTGGCATGGTTTGCCATTGGCACGGTGGTGCGGCTGGCACGGTTGGCATGCCTTGGCGCAGAGACGTGGCTGGCATGGTTTTCCATTGGCACGGTGGGAGAATTAGGGTTAGGTTTATACAGAGGTGATGTCAGTTAATACTAAGGGTTCTGTCGTGGAACATAACACATGTATAAAAAAAAGGTACCCTGGTAATTCTTACGTAAATACGCTGATTGTTTCAATAAATGCGCTATTGGTCATAGTGACGTCATGCCATATGTACGGTTTTACGATTTTATCCCTAAGCTAAAAACCACCATCAACAATAGCAAAACCACTTTTGTCTCAAGATAGGAGATAGAGTAGATAGACTTTTGAGTGATAGATAAGTTCAAGTCTCCACATACCTTTTAGTCGATGAAGTTCCACCAGTTCCTTGAGTAGTTCTTCGTCTTGTATGATGATCGCCATGGACTTCTTGAGCTCAACTACACTTTCTATCCTAGTCCGAGACTTAGCTATAGTAGACTATAAATCAAGACTTATAGTTTTGATCACTAACATTGACAAACATGCTTGAGATAGCAACGCATGCGAGTTCGACCGAGCAGTGATCTAACAATCTCCCCCTTTGTCAATTTTAGTGACAAAACTATCAATACATATGGAATACAAAAATAGATAAATAAACTTTTGTAACTCTTCTTCCACATGCCTAATCTTAAACATTACTCGAAATCTTCGTCACTTCCAAGTACTACAATGATTCCAAAGGGTGTAAGTTTAGCATCATCGTTGTTGAAAATCCGTAGCTATAACAATGAGAAAATAAGAATTCTCAATCATTGTTATACAGTGTCATAGTATTATTACACATCATCAAAGTTCAATTGTATCACAACTTCGACAACAATACTATGGTGATATGTATCACTCCCCTTAGTCAATACTCCATCTCACATGGAAACCACTCCCCCTTACATAGTGATCCGAAAACCATATGTATTTGTAGTGTGAACTACACATTAATTCTCCCCCTTTTTGTCAATAAAATTGGCAAATGTACGAAAGTGGGAACCTAATGAAAATTTCCATGGAGACATTTCATGACCAAAAGTAAGCACATATCAACTTATTTAGATGCAATCATATATCCGAAGCTAAATGCTTTCATCAAGGATTTTATAAAGATACAAGATAACCCCTATAATATTCCACAGCCGCACTCCCCATAAAGATTTGGCAATTAAGCACAAGTTCAATTAAGAACTCTCCCCCATAATATGTCATTCCCGAAAGAATAACAAGAGCGACCTTAATTTCAAGAGAAAAGAAGGATTTCTTTGGACATAACAAATCACATACGAATATGAATTTGAATCCAAAAATACTCAATTAAATTAACCACAAGAAAACCCATGATTAATCTAATCGGAAATGCTCAACATAAGAGAACTTACGGAGCCTCACAGTATATACATAAATTATGGATCAGGGAAGATCAATATCAAGGAATAAACAAGGATTCATTCTATTTTCCATCACTATTTGCACAATGACATACAATAGACATAATCCTCGTAAACAAAAGTTCACCCTATCTTCCATCAATAATTGCATAATGACATAATAGGTTTCAAACTTTTGTGATGTCAAAAGTTCATTCATTCTTTTATCAATACATGCATATCGACATACGAAAGACTTAACTTTTGACAAGATATGGGACAATCATAGTTCACGGACGCAAACACACATATCCCATAACAAATTGCAATATATAAAACCATAAAGATTAATACTGCAAAAATCATCTTCCAAACAATTTTTTAGAATTTAAACAAATAAACCTAAAAACATGAAGATGAAAACGTTGGACATAGCTATGTGTAATCACAATAATGGCTATTCCAAACTCTAGTTATTCTTCTTAAACAAAACAAGAAAAGAAATTCTCATCCGAAGATTTACTAGATGTTAAGACCTTTGAAGAATTCTTTATCGTCCCCGAACTCCTTGTCGTCAACAGCCATTGGGGCATAAGGTTCATGAAGATAGGAGTTAATATCAATAAACCTTCTTGACTGATGTCGAACTAGGTCCTTATGAATCTCATGAGTCTTAAACACAAAAGCTATTATTTGTTGAATCTCTTTTTACGTCTCCTTTAACACTTCAAGAACATCAGAAAACTTCTGAGAATTTGAAGGAACAGATCTTGGCTTCCTCACATTCCTTCTTTTTCTTTTCAATGTCGGAGCTAATGGAGATTTCTCTTTTTCCTTCATGATTGACCTTGGATGGACGTTGACCGTTACTTGACCCCCTGACCGTTAGAGAATGTCAGCTGACCAGTTGGACCAGGCCTTTGGTTAATGGACCTGTTTAGAGAACTTAGGCTTATGACTAGTTATCTTGTGTTATTGAATTGGACCATTTATGGTCCGAATTAGCTTTCGATTCCTTCTACAAGTTGTAGATATTCATAAGACTTAGATAATGAACTGTAGAAACAATCTAATTGAATTAGTAAACCTTATACATACTAAAGATAGAGAATGAAATGGTGTAAAGTCATAAATGGGCTTAGAGCCATTAGATAGAACTGTATAATTCTTGGGTGAGCCATTTTGGCTAGATTCTTAGAGTTCTTGTGTGATTAACAGTTAGTCTGATCGTGGATCTTGAGGTAGGCGTGGCTTGTCATCAAAAGAAGTGGGAATTTACATTTAACTCTTTTGTGATTATTGTTATTTTGTTTTACAAGAGTTTATGTTTAACAAATTCATGCATTGTCTGATTGTGTATTCCATGCATTGTTTTATTTAAAATTCTGAAAGTACTGTTGATTCCTTTAATCTTTCCATGGTTTGGAAAGGAGTTGTAATGCTTTGATTATCTCTATGAATTGTTTGGGAAATAAGAATTTCCATTTGAATGCTTGGGAAATAAGAATTCCCATCTGTGGTATATAGGATACTGCTCATTCTTTTATACCTACTTACTTTCAGCTTTTATGCAATGGCTAGGGCGATACACCGCAATATGATTATTGAGTGTGGTTAGCACAAATGTTATACATTGTTTGACGAAGGAGTTAGTTCCATATACATGATTGTTTATTTTTGTGAATTGGTTGTCTTTTAATGTTTAGGAAAAACATGTAATGTTTTCTAGACCATTCCAATGATTACTTGAAAGTTAAATGTTATTTGTACTGGGCACCCCTTTTAGGTATGATGTGCTCACCCATTCCCACTTTCAGTTTCAGAGACAGATCAGAGTTGCGCAGCGAAAGCTTCAAGGGTTGATTTCGTTAGTTGGTTAATTTCTACCATGTATATTATATAGCATATTGTATTTGTAAACCAAATGACTATTGTATATGTATCATTTGAGATGAGTTCTTATATATATATATATATATTTCTGAGCGGGGCTAGTTTTTGGGTTAAGTTTTGTAGCAAATTTTTTAATTGAATGTTTGAGTAAATGTATTAGATTCTTAGTGCCTCTTTATTTAGACTAATCTCTTGGATTAGTCACCTTTGCTAGCTTTGGGGCGCTACAAATGCAATGCATGTCATGGATCAGGAAAATAAAAATCTCAAGGAACTCCTGGATGAATAGATCGAAGGCTCCCACGTTTAACTCCGTAAGAGGAGGAATGACCAAGAAGCCATCTCAGCAAATCACAGAAGGACCCTTCATGCAACAAGGGTTAATCAGGCAAGAGAAATGAGGGGGACTAGGGTTTAAATTCGTTTCTCGGCGGCACACCAAAATTTACCAAAACCAAATAGAATCGGTTTACCCCAAAACAACCGGCATCCCGAGGAACCGGACCTCATCTAGAAACCTAGTCGGACCCATTATTCCGAATCATTATCACGAGGTACCAGCAGGGTAGAGCTGTTAATGGAGCAAATGGAAAAGATGCAGAAGAAAATACAAGGTTTAAAGGCAGGATGCGCTGGGGCACGACATGAAGAGATCTTGCAGGAGGCCACAACATTACCTCTAACAACATACCTTCTGAGGGAACCTATCCCTATGAAATGTCCAGTACATACGTTTCAAACCTACAATGTACTACGAACCCGATTGCGCATCTAAGATACTACACTCGTAAGCCATTGGGAGAGGAATGAGGTTGTGTGATGCAAATATTTTCCTGCAAGCTTAGCAGGATCCGCCCTGACTTGGTACGACAACTTACCGAAAAAATTAATAGATTCGTTCGAGCAGCTATTAACTGTATTCTTGGAAACATACATGTACAACAAAACTACGAAGGATGACTTGGATAGGCTATTCGCCTTAGCAATCAGACCTAGGAAAACATTGATCCAATACACGGAGAGGTGGAAACAGATCTTTCTAGAAATTGGGAAGGTCAATCCCGAGATCAACATCAATTTTTACAAGTATGGTCTTGACAGAACATCAGCCATCTTTGTGGAACTTCACATTAGGATCTTAGAATCCGAAGGGGAGCTTCGAGTCATCCAGGATCGCTTCACCAGGCTCAAAGAAATCCAAAAGGACAATCCAAGGTCCCATATCAAAGGAGTTACAACTCTACAAAGAACCAATTCGATGGAACCATCTCCAGAATCAAGCAAAAGATAAGGTGAATGAGGGAGCAGATCGGGCTCTAGGGACAAAAGATCAAAGTTCGGAGAGGGGCAAAAAAATCGAAGAGGTAGAGAAAACTTCACGGACAAAGTCTTTACAAATCTCAACACACCAGTTACTCAAACCCTGAGGCAAGAAGAAAAGAATCTTGACTTTCCTTACCCCAGTACCAAAGGTAAGAAGATGGAAAGAACAAATGACTCAAAAGAATACTGCGAGTACCACCAGCACTATGAACATACAACGGAAAAATTTCCACCTGTTAGATCATTGCTCGGTCGAACTCACATGCGTTGCTATCTCAAGCATATTTGTCAATATTAGTGATCAAAACTATATCTCTTGATTTATAGTTTACTTATGACTAAGTCTCGGTCTAAGATAGTTAAGTATAGTTGAGCTCCAGACTCCATGGCGGTTATCTTACAAAGACGAAGAACTACTCGAGGAACCAGTGGAACTTCATATGACTAAAAGGTATGTGGAGACTTGAACTCATCTGTCACTCAAAAGTCTATCTACTCTATCTCCTACTCTTGAGACAAAAGTCGTATAAGTATGATAGTTTTCATACAAACACATTTTCTATTTCGAGCCGAGTTTAGTCGTTTATCTTTTTCTCGAAATATGTGTTAATAAGCTTTCGCTTTAACCACTTTTCATCTTTACCCGTGACGAAAGTCATGATGATGTTTCAATCTTGAAAATAGCTTTGATGACGATTGTCATGAATAACGATTGTTATAACATTATAGAAGAATGTTTCAATGATTGAAATGTAGAGTTGAGATTACCATATATGGATATAAGCATATATAGTATGTTCGCATATTAGTGTATAAATCCATGTACCGGAAACCAAGTGCGTGCATATGTGATGCGTGTCGTAGGTGCAATCAAATTAATTCAAAATTTCCACTCAATTAAAAATAATATAATGGAAGTCAAGTTCGTTCCCACGAGGAGCAAGAGATCTTAGTTGTAAAAGTTGTCACGAAAGGGGGGTGTAAAAAGCAAAATAAAAAATAAACAAAACAATTAAAATCGAAAGTTGAAAGATGAAAGCAATAAGAGAGAGAAGATCAAGGAATCCTTCTTCGTTCTGAAACAATGATTAAAGTTATGTTCTTTTCTACTTGTTATTAGTCACAGATTATCACCAACCGTAGGATAGCAGGTCCGCTTAGCTAGCCCCAAAATCCCTAATTTCAATGAGTAACAGGTCCCATTTCTTCCCTGAGCTTCAACCTAACCGAACCCATCATTCTGCTTCTCCTGAGACTTCTCATCAGAGACTACCACCATCGCAGACCCATTTCATCCGATCTCTCTTCTGTTTAATCAAAGTAGCACCATCTTCTTCCTCTGTCGAATTGAATCGATCGATTCCACCACCAACCCATCGTCACAGCTCAAACCCTCTGCTTATTCTTCTCATGTGTAAAACAGCAACACAAATCCGTAGCAATCGTTGCATCTTCCTCCTCCTTCTCGATGAATCGAACCCCTACCTCTCTCGATCTCTCGATTTGACTCAAATTCCTCACGAGCTTCCTCTCGATTTACTCAGCGGCTGTCGCTGCTTTTCTGTTTTCTCAGGTGAACAAAATGAGATGAATGAATGTAAGGTGAGTTCTTTTTAGGGCTGGAACGAATTGGATAGGTACACCCCTGGATAAGTCCACCCCCAGACTGGGTGCTTTTAACAAGTGGTCACTTCGATAGGGGCTAACCAAGTTGGCAGTCCCTTAACCTGTGCTGGCTATTATTTAATACTTCTCCAAACATGAGTGCCCCTTGACTTTAACTTGGCTCCAGATAGTGTTCCTTCCTTGGTGAAATGACCTTTTTGCCCTTTTGGCTCAAATTGGGTGGTTTCTTCTTCTTTTCTTCCGTGTGACTCCAAAGTAGCTATAAAACTCAAAACAAGCGTAAAATACATAATTTACACGAAAAATAGCAAAGAAAGCATAAACTACTAGATAGTAAATTAGGTGTATTCTACACCTATCAAATTCCCCCACACTTAGACTTTGCTAGTCCTCGAGCAAATCAAACTAAAAACTCACAACTTCAAAGCGTTCAAGCGTCACAAGCATCCAAAGAGTTATGAGGACATAGAATTTCTGCATGCTAGTAATAAGAAGTTAGAAATACTAAAGAACATATTCTCATTCTTAAATGTTGAGTGAGAAATAACCACACCATAATGAGAGAACGCGTGTTTGAGAAACGATCAATAAGCATTTCGCCTCGACTTCTGCCTCACCACAAAGGATTTTATGATAATTGCACTCAAAAAGACAGCTTTTTATGGTTCTCACATGTGTGCAGGTAGGAATGAAGATAGAAATCCTGCATCACGTTGAATGGTGGGAAGGACAACTTCCGAAATTTTGAAAAACCCACATCTTTTAATATTTTGAAAAACCATTTTTCTGACGATCTCTAAGAAAGGAAATCAACCATATTATCGAGGATGAGATTACTTACTTACCTTCACATCCGATCGCCAATTATGATAACACCACTCTCACGGCATCCAATAGAAACGTCTTCCGCTCCTCGTCTTTATCTTCTTGATCTTCGTCTTCGGTTTCAACTATTGATGATAAACCCTTGAATTTCATAAATCCTTAACAATTCTTAACTCTTTTCCTTGAAATCCTTGTCGCTTTGAAACTTCCTTATATATTTTCCTTCCCCACGGCTAATAAAAATAAGAACAAATATTTCTCTTGTGTTTTTCTTTTCTTTCCTTTTCTTTTTTTTTTTTTTTTTTTTTTTTCAATTTTTTTTTTTTTTTTTTTTTTTTTTTTTTTTTGACAAGAGAAATTAAATACAAAATAAACCATAGCCATGGAAGAAGTATTTTACCGCTTGATTCTTCACAACTTGTATCGTCTTGAAATCATAAACTTCAAAAATTCTCACCTTTTAATTTTCTTCGCTTTCATGAATAAGTCTTCATACTTGAATATAAAATTACCTCATTATATTGTAAGTCTTCAACATATATGTAAAAATCCGCTCTTTTGTATGTTGCTTTACTTGAATTTGAAATTTGCTCTTTTTTCTCGTTAACATTGCTTGTAAACCTAAAACTTTTCCAACTTTCCTTGTAGATTTTGATGTCGCTCCTTGTTGATGATGAATGTGTTTCTATGGATCCGTTGTTGTCGCGAGAGAGAATGGTGCTAACTGCAAATCGAACTACAAGAAGGAAGCTTTCATCCATGGGCGTCACCCTCATGATTGACAAAATTAGCACTCAAGAGATCAAAGAGTAGTGCTTCTATTGGTGGGAGGTTGGGTAGCTCACCATTCTACCCGGAATTTACTTACGGTGACACACACTCAAAAGAAGCTCTTTAGTAAATGGAAAAATTTCTGGTCGGTGCCTCTCATGATATGAATACGGGTAGTCTCCACTAATGATTGATCAGCAACTCTAATAACGCTTTTCTCCACGCACCAAATTCGCATCACCGGCATGATTAAATCCATTATTTAACACTCAAACAAACAAGAAATCCGAATGTAGTTCTCTAACATTTCCAAGTTCAATTATGTCGGTCAAAATCTCTATGTAAACATACCTAGAAGTATGCTAGTGACTCTAAAATCTTTAAAAGTTGGAATTTTTAAGTAAAACTTTTTTTTTTTTTCAAAATTTTTAATTTTTTTGTAATTTTTGTTTTAAAAACATGCTTAACCACTCCCCCACACTTAAACCTTACATTGTCCTCAATGTAATTGAATCCTCCTAGTAAAGTCAAGGTGGGAAATTTTAACATGATAAGAAATAAGAAAAAGAAATAACAAAAAACAAAAGATAAGAAATACAAAACCGATGGGTTGCCTCCCATTAAGCGCTTGTTTTAAAGTCGACGGCCCGACTTGGCTCTTGCAAGATTCATTCCCCATATACTAACAATCGGAAAATTTGAGGATCCACCCATAATACCTGTTTTGAAAACAATAACTCCATACAAATATTAGCACAAGAAAATAATAGTGAAATTATTGCTCGATAGAAATTTCCCCCACACTTATTCTCGTCCACACTCGGAAGTGTATAAAGAACATAGAAGTTGGGAACTTCCATGGTTTCCTTTTGGCAAACCTGCATAGTGTTAGCATCAAGTGTTTCCAATGGTGGATATTTAGAAACAAAATCATCCAAAAATACTTTCGAAGCACATACATTCAAACCAATAAGAGGTAAAGGAGAAGAATCAATAGGCAAAGGGTTAGACAAACCTTTCACAAATTCTTGTATTATAGAATCCTCTTCATCCTTAAAAATTTCAAGTGAATTACTTACCTCTTGTATATCGTGGTCCTCTATTAAACCTTGCAACCATTCTTCGTCGTTTTCTACCTTAACCATAGTCTCGGTATCATCATAATCATTAGCAAGTTCAATTGGGTCTTCCACAAAATCAATGAATGTGGTTTCATCCTCTAGTATCATCTCTTCAACATTCTCATCATCGGAATCGGGCCATTCACTAAAGTGATTCTCATCGGTATAGATTGTAAGATCTTCTTGTGCGGGTGTTACTTCGTTTACAACAATAGGTAAGTGATATCCAAACTCCTCCTTTTGAATAGGTGAAGGATCGTTATTATGATCCGGAGTTGGAATAACTTCCTCATTGTCGGAACATTCATACACTTCCCGCGGACTCCCATCTTTCCTTAAGAAATTTTTGCCAAGCAATAAATGCATCTTCCTCAAGCTCGTCCTTTTGAATAGGTGATTGATCATTATTAAGATCAAGGCTTGAGTAATCTACACTAGCGTCATCAAAAGTCTCCAAAGGTTTGTTAATTTGTTCGTATATTTTCTCCGAATTCCTTTGAATTTCTCGATGTGATTCTTGCATCTTTTGTTGAAGATCCCCAATCATGGCCAACATCTTATCCGCAAAACTAGAGATTTTCTGATCATAAACAAAATTATCCTCCCATCCTTGTGATTGTCCACCTACATACCCGTCATAAGGTTGTTGATATGTATGAAAATATCCATAATGTTCCGTAGGAATTTGATCATAGCCAAAAGATTGGTTTTGATTGTATCCTATGGATGGTTGGAAGTTGCCATAATGTTGAGGTTGAAAACCGTATTGAATGTTGTAATATGCTTGCTCTTGTCCACCGTACATGGAAAACCGATACCTGAAATAAGATTCAAAACCAAGTTAGATACGGAATAGAATCCAACAAAGCAAGAAGAAAGCAAAAGAAAAATAAAAACAACTAAAATCATCCATTGCTCCCTAACGGCGCCAAAATTTGATGCGTGTCGTAGGTGCAATCAAATTAATTCAAAATTTCCACTCAATTAAAAATAATATAATGGAAGTCAAGTTCGTTCCCACGAGGAGCAAGAGATCTTAGTTGTAAAAGTTGTCACGAAAGGGGGGTGTAAAAAGCAAAATAAAAAATAAACAAAACAATTAAAATCGAAAGTTGAAAGATGAAAGCAATAAGAGAGAGAAGATCAAGGAATCCTTCTTCGTTACGAAACAATGATTAAAGTTATGTTCTTTTCTACTTGTTATTAGTCACAGATTATCACCAACCGTAGGATAGCAGGTCCGCTTAGCTAGCCCCAAAATCCCTAATTTCACTGAGTAACAGGTCCCATTTCTTCCCTGAGCTTCAACCTAACCGAACCCATCATTCTGCTTCTCCTGAGACTTCTCATCAGAGACTACCACCATCGCAGACCCATTTCATCCGATCTCTCTTCTATTTAATCAAAGTAGCACCATCTTCTTCCTCTGTCGAATTGAATCGATCGATTCCACCACCAACCCATCGTCACACTCAAACCCTCCGCTTATTCTTCTCATGTGTAAAACAAGAACACAAATCCGTAGCAATCGTTGCATCTTCCTCCTCCTTCTCGATGAATCGAACCCCTACCTCTCTGATCTCTCGATTTGACTCAAATTCCTCACGAGCTTCCTCTCGATTTACCTGGCCATCGCCGCTTTCTGCTTTTCTCGGTGAACAAAATGAGATGAATGAATGTAAGGTGAGTTCTTTTAGGGCTGGAACGAATTGGATAGGTACACCCCGGATAAGTCCACCCCGGGCCGGGTGCTTTTAACAAGTGGTCACTTCGATAGGGGCTAACCAAGTTGGCGCCCCTTAACTCAGTGCTGCTATTATTTAATACTTCTCCAAACATGAGTGCCCCTTGACTTTAACTTGGCTCCAGATAGTGTTCCTTCCTTGGTGAAATGACCTTTTGCCCTTTTGGCTCAAATTGGGTGGTTTCTTCTTCTTTTCTTCCGTGTGACTCCAAAGTAGCTATAAAACTCAAAACAAGCGTAAAATACATAATTTACACGAAAAATAGCAAAGAAAGCATAAACTACTAGATAGTAAATTAGGTGTATTCTACACCTATCAATATGTGTGCATGCGATATTGGTGAAGGAGACAGGTTGGGTACGCGTACAGGCGGAAGTTTTCTAACCGAAAATTTCTGCTGAGTTTGTAGTTTGCAAACTGTTAAAACTTGATCCACCTTAGGTACGCATACCCGTACGCGTACCTGCGGAAGTTTTCGAACCGAAAATTTCTGATGAGTTTGTAAACTCAAATCCGGTAGCTAAGGTACGCATACCCGTACGCGTACCCATGCTGGTTATTTCTCAAATCGGTAGTTCATGAACTTAAAACAATAAATTATAAGGAATGCAATCTTTGAAAACCGTGGGTATATTTTTCATGAATTGATTCAAATGGATCAAACCGATTTTGTTTCAATTGTGTCTATGAATAAAGACCTAAGCAATTGTACAACTAGTTCTTATGAGTCATTTGAACTAGTTATGAGAAAGATGAATACGGTTAATATGAAATTGCTCATATTGTAGTTGTAGGAAATCCTACACTACACCCCTCACTAGAATATACACAATTAAGTCATTTTAAGATGAATGATTATGATTTCTATTGATTGAATACTTGAATCTTTACAATATGAAATAGAAATGAGTTATAGAATTTCAATCACTCTAAAACTTTCTCTCTCCTAAATACTTGCTTAACAATTCAAAAAGAACTCTCCCCCACAACAGACTGACTCAACCCTTTATATAGGGTAG